>OX328129.1:33420016-33485578 GCA_946811695.1 Gonocerus acuteangulatus | reverse complement strand
ACTATTATTGAGTTACTCCGTGTATAAAGACTCAATCATGGAACGCTCCAAGTTGCATTTCCGACATGCATTGCATTTTTTTTTTTATTTGATGGAATCTGCTGCCGAAGCTCATCCTAAACTTATGCTGGTGCTGCTCCGTCAAGAAATCTTCCTACAGAAGCGAACTTGAAACCTTGCAGTTATCAGCAAACCGGACATGAGAAAGCAGCAGTGGATAGCATATTTAGCTTTGGGCTTCACTTGTCAAACTACTGACAATTTGCCACAGATTATAGAATAATCTTCCGCTACTGTGAATCTTGGTGAATATCTTATTTTCAAAAGTTACGATTTCTGACAATTCATTGTTCTGTAACTGTTAGGGTTCACAGTTTCTAACCCAGGACCTGTGAACTAAGAGTCGTAGACAATTTTGACCTAGCCTATAACACTACTCGGATCAGGAATTGCCTATCTGCCAACTTTGGTCAAAATCAGTCAAACTGTGTGGATTTGTATAAAGAACAAAAAGATAGACAGACAAACAGTGGAATTTTATAAATATATATATACATAAGAGTTGCGCATCCGGTATTGAGGGTTCAGCATCAATGTCTTTTATACGAATACACAATATGTTCTTATTTCCTAGAAAATTAACCAAACGTTTCTGCACACATTAAAATATGATCATGGACAGAATTAAGTACTTTTGGGGCAGTCGACAAATAACTGTTATGGTTCATCTTCACAGGTACCTATATATTTTCATTTGTATTCTCATTTACAAATCCCATGGCTAATTAAGATCATGCTTATTCTAAACGTTTCCCTCATCTTCGGGATGTATTACCTCATTGTTCAGTTACCCAAAACGAAGCACAAACTCGTTCAATTTGTCAACACTCAATGAATTAAAAAAAAATTCCAACAATCATAGCTATAAATAAGCGTCCTTGCCGCCATAGTAGATACCAAAGAACCACGTGCCAAAGGTTCGATAAGGAGCGAAAGAGACTCATTGGCACTTGGGAACTGCTTCCAGGGAATCGAACAACTCAACGTGTATTGCCTTAAAGATCGTAGTAAAAACTGCTGCAGTTCAAGCAAATTGCCTTTACCCTCTCGTTGCAAAAGCACAAGCTTGCTTTATAGGCCTACAGCACGTTTCCAAGAGGTTAGAATGATTGGCTCGGCGGAACATGAACAAGCACATTTAGAAAGAAGCTATACCAGAATATATATATATATATATATATATATATATATATATATATATATATATATTCTGGTTTAGCCCTGCCGTTTCTTTTTGAAGGAGTCTCGTGATAATAAACATGTACAGCAATAAATTTATTTAAATTTTTAACGACTATTTATTAGTGACAACGAATTTTAGATCGGGTTATCTATAGGTTTTCACCCTTTTCTAGCCAGAGTAGAGCTGATGCCTTTTCTTTCTTCGAAAGAAAATCCACTAACCCTGGTGGGTAATGAACCCAGCTAGGAGTGATGGCTTGAAAAAAACAATAATAGAGGGCATGAAATCAAATAATATTAATGATTACAAATATTATAGTCTTCTGGTATTAACCGTGTCACAAACTTCTTTGCCGACTTTTCACTAGTCATACTTCCAGCTTCCTCAGGGATTAGTCTGAGAACAGTCGTCCATAGAACAGTGACCATTTGGATTAGACAAAACTTTTGTGTGCCAAAATTCATCGCAATCTGGCTATTTTTAAGCCTGTGAGGGAGTGACAAATATATATATATATATATATATATATATATATATATATATATATATATATATATATATATAAACACACACAAATATACCACTGTGATTTTCGGTATCTATGGCTCCTGAAGTTAAGAGGTCGCCAAATAATTGGGTTGCCTTCCTGTGGAGGGGAGAGGATACGCGCTATAAGGGATTACAAAATTAAAATGAAGTACATAAATTAACATAACGCTAATTAGCCAATACATTTTATGGTATATATTTATATTTGTATTTATATTGAAGTTTCCTTTCTGTGACAATTTCTCCTCCCATTCATTCGCCAAAATGATTATGATTATCTAGATAAGATAATCAGAAGGTATTGTTTGATCATCATTTTTCTCAGATAACTCGTAGAAAATGTTATTAAAAGCAGAGATGGGCATAATTTTATTTATAAATAAAAGTACGAATTTATTCGTACTTCATATATTTGTAAATACGAATATAAATAAATTCTTATTCATAAGTGAGAATAATAATTCATTTGTATGCACTTATATTAAATATAAAAATACAAATAAAATTTTTTTCTTACGAATACAAATAAATTCACAGAAAAAATTGTAAATATTCACAAAAAATCATGTGATTACAAAAAAATTCACATTAAAATATATGAATACAAATGTATTCGCATTATAATTTCTGAATACAAATTTCAATACAATTCGCAAATAAATTATTAATTTTGAAAATCAGCGCCTAGATTAATTTTTTTCCTTTTTTATTATTTTTTTTTTTTAATTTTGAAAATGAATTTAAAACAAAAAAAGGGATCTGGTGTTGGAGGGAGGTAGTTGGGCCCCCACTTTCATAACATCATCTTATCGTTTATACGAATCAATTCATAATTTATTTGCGAATGTTTTGTGAATAAAGTTTTATTCACAAATTATAATGTGAATAAATTTGTATTCATATAATTTAATGTGATAATCACTTGATTTTTTGTGAATATTTACAATGTGTCTATGAATTGATATGTATTCGCAGGAAAATTTGCGAATAAAATTTTATTTGTATTCTTATATTTAATTTACGTGAATACAAATAAATTCTTATTCACACTTATAAATAAAATTATGGGGCATAATAAGGTTATATTAAAATTAAACAATAGGTATTCTTGCCCAACCGCTCATTTCTGTTTCTTCTTACATACACATATATGCTGTAGGTACACTGACGATGAACCGATGATGGTGCTGTAGATTCCGAAGGCGCGATTTGGAAAATATCATAAATAATTGTAGTGGAGACCTAAGTTTTTGGTTTTCCTATTATATATATATATATATATATATATATATATATATATATATATATATATATATATATGTAGGCTCGTGAAAGGTCACGATGGCACATAAGCTCCGGTGGCTATGTCCAGAAAATTCGCAAAGATTATGAAAATAAAGTTTGATCTTAATTCTTTCAACTTATTATGAATAAAACGACTTTGTGTGTGTATGTATATAGATATTGCGGATCACATGTATATAAACTCGATGACCTCTTCAATAAGGCTCGACATCTCAGGCACTAGAAATATATTGCTGAAGAAGACCGAAAGATCATCATCTTCTATACAAAATTATAAAATGTAATAAATAAAGGAATAAACAATTTACTGTCCAAGTTTAGTAACCCCCTTTTAGAGAATTTGAAGAAGAAAATATTGGTACTTCATATCATTGTAAATGTAATAAGTTCAAATCGGATTATTCCTTCTAATCAAGTCTTGAATATGAAGCCATAACTCATTTGTTATTAAAAAAAGTATTTAAAAAAGAATCGTCGACTGTTCCTTATTCTAGCGCAAAAATTAAAAATGAGTATTAAATAATTTAACACACTTCATAACCTTTTTATTCATATCTTATTCAGAATTCCAAAGACATTTGTACCTACGTGATTTTTACATTGATAAATCAAATTTGACCGAAATATAAGAATGTCTTATAATTAATTTATGTCCTTCCGAAATGCCCCCATTATATTGTCGGGTTTATGCGTAAAAAAAAAAAAAAAAAAAAAAAAAAAAAAAAAAACCTGAATGGAATCGAGTTTCTTCAACGGAACATTGAAATATATATTCAACATTAATAAACCTCAATTTACGAAACTAAATATCCATTGGGTTAGACCAGTTTAACTACATTCTAATCGTGGCTGCTTTCTTAAATAACCCAGGGTTCGGGATGTGGTGAACGGACGAGGTTCCACGTTTAGTTATTTATGAGTAAAGCACACACGCATACGCATCTACTCAAAATTATACACACGTACACACAGATTTATTTATTAATATTTAGATATATACATATATATTTAAATATATTCGTGTGAATTATATATATATATATATATATATATATATATATATATATATATATATATATATATATATAATTTTTCGTTAACGTTATTTTGTTTTATTTTGGCTGTTTCGAGCATCTTCTTCATTGACAGTAGTAATATATGTAAAAAATACAATATTACCTAAAAACATGTATTTATTCTTCATATAAAAATGTAGTATTATAAAAATAATTGTGTATATTTAATTACCTAAATACAAAAACTTTTTTATACATTTTGAACACTTGAAAATTATAATGACATTATTTCCCTTTTTTTCTGTTTCGATTACGTTATTGTATTGGGCCAAACAATTCATTTTCGTTTTAACTAATTTAATTTCATGAAGAATTTACGTTTAGTCTACTAAACATGCTTTAGTAAAAAAATTATATATATATATATATATGAGTGTGTGCGTTTGTGTTAGTGTTTGCGCATAGGCCTCTAGTATATTCAAGATAGTGGGTGAAATAATAAAACTTTTTTTTTTTAAATTTCTAATTTGGTTAAATTCTAAGTATTAAAAATAAAATCAGATCCGTAACAGGCCACGAGGACGCGAAATCTGGCCAGAAGGGCCCAGATAGGCAGGTACTATAGAGTTATCTTATTCATGACCATACGGGACACTAGAGAGATAGTGAGGTCAGTACTAAGCTTTGGACGCCTGAATTTTCCCCTTTGCAGGTACCCATTAATAAATGAATTGAAACCTGGGACGGTCAGGGAGGCCGAATCAACCGACAAACGAAGTCACTGGAAGATATTATCCCTTGGACACATTTTAATATCAAGATATTTGTATTTGTGAGTGCTCCGTTTCTTGTGTATTTCAGAAAAAAACGCTTACAATTAAAACATATATTAATTGATAAATTAATAAAAAAATGTTTACTCCAAAATTATTTAAAAGAAAAAAAAAATCATTTTAATAAGAGGCCACGAGAGCCAAATCCTGTACAGCTATCTGATTCTTGACCATACAAAACAGCAAACCAGTGTGGTAAGTACTATGCTCCGGCCGCCTCATTTACACTTTACAGGTATCCATTAAATTCATTAAAGGCTGAGCGGATGAGCGGGGACCTAGAACGACAAAACTAGAAGATAAATCTTTTGTGCGCGGCCCTTCAGAACACACAAAATTTGAATAATAATTTATTTATGAAATTTCAAATGGCACCCACAGAGAAGAAAACAGTAATGGCGAAGCAAATTAAATTAGTAACTTAAGTATTCTTGCGGAAATTTAAATTGTTTAAAACTAATTCTTTTTAATACAATTCTGCGATATGTTGCGTGTTACAAGTGTAATCTGTACGGGCTATTTCGTGCGAAAAAGTCTAGTCTATTATATCGGTTTAAATGTGTGTAAATGGGATTGTATTTTCTTTCCGTAAGGTAGCTCATAAATGACGAAGAATGTCCCTGACAAATAGGTTGTACTATTCATTTTTAATAAAAAAAAAAAAAAAAGGCCTTGCTAATAGCTTATCAAATAATTCAAAATCAACAAAACTATAAACATGATGTAGGTGTTAGATACTGACATTCAGAAAATCAACGACATAAGTACACAGGGTAAACCTACATGTGGGGAAGGGGCCTGACTAGTGCATTATAAGATGCAACGAGTGGGTGGAGCATAATGCAAATTCTTAAGAAAATATATAATGCCTTCATGAATACTCCTGTAATGGGATGGAGGTCATACAGGTGGTTGACAGGTGCTACCCATGCTTGCCTTTATGACAACCAACTCGATCAATACTAAATGCCCTAATTCCTTTCTACACCATATTCCCTCTGTTTCTATGACCGCACTGTTCTATTTCCTACTTGGCCAGTTCGTGAAGTTATTGTTACCATATTCCGTCCAACTCAATGAGCCAAATACCAATAATGCCCATTCTAAAAGAGCATATTTTTTGGCATTCCAAAGTAATAATATTGAAGTACAATGTGAACTTTAATATTACTTTTTTTCTTCTAGTGTCGTTGTACGAGTGTTGAATTTGGGGCCCCTGATCATCCCTAGGCTCACCTAGCCGTTAATTTAAAAAAAAAAATCACTTAAAATAAGAAGGAAGATGAATAATAAAAAAGTCCGTCTCACAGGAAGTGCGTCATCTAAGCGCTTTATCGTTTATATCTCTTTTGTCATTTGTAAAGGAATAGAAGTATTTATTGCTTTGATCTTTCGTGAAAAATACAAAATCAAATCACAAAGAGAAGGAAGATTTTAGGCGCCACGCCAGGAAACTGACAGTATCCTAAGCGGAAATGACTCCCTTGCCTTCTCGTCGTTTGCTCTAGAAAAGCACTACATTTCTAATATGTAGTGGGTACGTTTCTATTTTCTTGCCATGCTTTATTAAAATACTCATTTTACTGTTAAATGCAAAAACCCATTCAAAAGAACAAAACTAACTCTTTCATCGTATAAGCACTTATTTCTCCGATTGACATCGCCCCATCGAAACTTGCTTCAGAACCTTTTTTGTAGGGAATTTAGTAAGCTCCCGAATGGTCGCCTTCCACTTGCCACGGTATTTCCAGCGTTGTCGAGATATTAAATAAAATATAAGACGATCCCAAAACTATCAATTACATTTTTTTTTTCGAGCACTTCTAGTAGGATATTTTATTAAAATTATTTAATTAAACATTAATGTTTATTTTATTTTATTTTTGAGCGCCCAGCGGCCGTGAGTTTTAACACTTCATGTCTTTCGAAAAAAGAAAATCATCAGCCCTATTCTCGCTAGAACAATCCGCCCTATATATAACCCGTCCTAAAATTCGTTGTCAATAATAAATGGACACTAAAATTTGAAGAATGTCAAGAATATATGACAACCATCCAGTAATTGAAGAACAAAATACAAGAGAATTTTAAGCAAAAAGGGCAAGACAAAATCTCAAAAAAAAAACTGAATTAAATATTAATATAATATCATATAACAATTATAGTATATAATATAAATTAAACATTAAGAATAATATGTACTTGGCATTAAATTATTTAGGATTTAGCTAATTTGTTGGGATTTTCAGGCTAAAGATATGTGTTTAGAAATTTACAAATATCTGTGTTTTGTGTTGAAAAATGTTTTAGTATTCTGTCGAGGTGAGTAGTCCTGAAGGTTGCGAAAAACCCCATCTCACTCGATCTTTGAAGAGTAAGTAGTGTACTCTTATTTTGAGTATGGTTGTTTTTGTACTCTTATTATTTTTATTTTTAATTGGGTATAAAATACCTCGCGGGCCGTATCACATCTTACAGAGGGCCGGCTTCTGTAATGCACTCATCGGTCCGGTAACGTTTTCCTCGTTAGAATATCTGAGACTACGTAAATTTTTCATTCGATCCAAAGCTTTCTGAAATTACTTCGTTTCCTGATAGCCACATTATCGTTGAAGTATTTAAAGATTCGACAACATTCTCGTAAGAAGAGGATTTGTAGTGTAAAAGATTTCCAATTTGATTAGAGCACAGAAGGTGATTTAGCCTATTTCTTAAAGTATTGATGTTTGTCAATACCGATTTTGTGTAAGTAATTTAATCTGGTTGGTTGTATTTTCTATCATTGCTTTCAAATATTAAATTAAAAATATGAATCATAAATAAAATACAATTTGTAATAATTGTTACTCCAGCGCCATTGTTGATAACTATGAAATAGATGCCTTTTTCTTGGTTTATTAGCATTTTTTTAATTTAAAAAAAATTATTAATGAAAAGAAAATATATTTTACAGAATAAAAATGAATGAATAAAATAGTAATTGTGTTTTATAATACTGCGTTTAGAAAGATTTTAACGATATCAATAATGAAACTAAGACCTTACACTCGAATAATTTAGAATTATTATCCATTATTTTACATACAAAATCATTATTAAATATATCAGTAACCCGATATTGTATCATACATCAATATTTAATTAAAAATACTACGGAACATGCAAACGGCCATAGCCACGTTAAATGCACCGGTTCCCTTTGATCGCCGAAGTTAGCAGCGTCGGGCGGGGCCAGTACCTGAATGGGAGACCGACCAGGTTGCCATTATAAATGGGTGGCAACCTGTAGATAGCCCGGCGTTAATAGCCCAAATGTTGATACGCCGTTAAACACACAAAAAAAACTACGAAAAACTAAAACATTTTTTAGATCAAAACCAACAACCCGTGGTTTTTTATGTCCTTTTTTCCTGGCAATTCTTTTGTAGTATGCTTTTTGATTTCATGGAAACACTTAAAAATATGTGGCTTATAATATGACATGTGTAATAATAATTTCTTATTTATTTTATAACTTTACTGAATGATTTACTTGTTTGAATATATTTAATTAAAAATCATAATTTTAAAAGCCATCGATAAATGCAGATTTTTTTTTAGTTTTATTTTATTCAGTAAACCAATAAGGGCTGTTTATACTAACGATTTGTTTAATTTTCTAGCAGATAATAAAAAAAATTAAATATATTTTTAAAGTTGGTACATTGCAGAAAACAAAAGTTTTGTTATACATCGCTATTCATTTTCTTATATTTTAAACTTTTGTTTTGAAAAAACTTTCAATGACATAATGCACTCTTATTAATTGTATTGACTTTTTACATTAATTACTATTACTTCGTAATGACTACATTAATCATCGAGTATGATTTGTCATCTTGTTCCTTCCCTTTATTATATATATCCTTAAATATACAAAAATAGTATTTTCAAGATGAATCGGCTGTAATAAATAAAATAAATTAATTGAAAATAAAATGAATATACTTATTCATATTTGGCAAAAGGAAGAATTTAAAAATAAAAAATCTCACAAACTTCTTAAATAATATAAAAATCACATTTTCACAAATCGCTCTTTTGTTTAAAATTCAAATATAATTTAGTTAAAATCATCATAGTAGAAAAATGATTTTTGAAAAATTAACATTTTAGATCGCTGCTATTTTCTTTAGGTTTTCAAAAGAATAAATGACCTTTCTTAAAGTTATATTGATAATATATCAAATTTTGTTATAAATAGTTTCGGCTTCTTTTTTCGATTATGAATAAAAAGGGATTGATTTGTTTTTTGCTATTTGCATATTTATGGATTATAGTAAAGGACGGTACTTTTTTTTCTCTTTTTTTTACATTACAGTAACCCTGGGATGTGGGGATTTATTTTCTACATGTGTCATTGTAAAAATACTACATATATGTTCTACAAAAGTGGCACTTGTTGAGAGATATTAATCTATAAAAGAAAACATTATATCACAAAATAATTTTATAAACAACAAGTTTTATAAACAAGATCCAAGGTCCAAGAAATTCGAAACTTAAAAAACTCATCATAAAAGTTTGTTTAGAAAATATTGAGGAGGACTGATAGCTTTTGAGTACTTAGGCAGGAGATCTGCGTGCTGGTTTCGATTCCCACAACGAGTGATTGCTTTTCTTTGTAAAGAAGTAAATGCATCAGCTCTATTTTCCCAGGAAAATATTGGTAACCTGTAGATTACCGTCCTAAAAATCTGTATTATGTATACAAATACATTTAACATTAAATTTAAATAAATAAATAAAAAATAGAATTAAAATTTAAATATTTTAATGGGAATTTTCCCCAAGGTCATAAAGTTTTTAAGAATTCGCTAAAATTAATTTTTATCTGAATCCACTCATTGAATGAAATTTTGATTTGGTTTGACAAAAAAGAAACCTAGAGACGTAAAAAAAAATTTATCTTCTTAGCAGATCCCCAATTATATAAACAGTGACTGTAAACGAGACATAAATCAAATAAATGAAAACTGACCTTGGTTTACTGATAAGAGTCGGCGATAGGCGTGTGTTGGCTAGAAGGGGCAATAACACATCCTCTCCCTAAGCTACCCGATCATGTACTGAAGTCCCCCACTCTATGTGGTCGGTGGCTAGCCGGGAGTGGCCGAGTTCTCACGGAAATGGACGAGGTGTTCCGCGAACGTAGTGGATACAGTTCGAGGCTGCTATGCATGAAATGGAGCAAATAAGTTCTAGACATCGTTGGCATGATTTTAACTTTGTAAAATTTCAAAAGTTTATCATATTAGTTTAGCGTGCGCCTGGATTTTAAGGATAAACAATTTACAAATGATAGGTACACATTAATAATTTATGAACGTGGTGTACAACCACTCCTAATATTAGACAAACGTTACTGCCCAACAATTCAACCTTTCGCTTGTTATGGGACTTCTGTACGCCAAATCTCAATAAGTACTTGTGGCCGCAATCACTACCAAAAAATGAATAATTTATTTTAAAATTAGCGGACGATCATATATAACAGATATAATTTTCATTTATATGATTCATTTGGTGTGAAAGGTCATCTCAGCATAAGGCTCAAATGCTGCAGACGTTACTCCTGAAGTGATGGCATATAGCGTGAAACATATAAAGGACAATATTGAGAAATTAAATTGTTTTTGTATATGACCTTCCGGCAACTTTAAAATAAATTATAGATAACAAACAGTCACAATATTATGACATTAAAATAAAGAAAATTTAAATACAGAATCAATAAATGAAAAAAATAATAATGATTTTTATTAAAGAATACCTATATATATAAAAATGTCGTGTCTGTTTGTCCGTCTGTTTGTTCCTTATACAAATCCACGCCGTTTGACCCATTTTGACCAAACATGGCACACAGGTAGGTCTTGATCCGGAAAGTCTCGTAGGCTAGGTCAAAAACGGACACCAGCTGTCTGTCTGTATGTTTGTTCCTTATACAAATCCACACCGTTCGACCGATTTTGACCAAACTTGGCACATAGATAGATCTTGATCCGAGGAGTGTCATAGGCTAAATCAAAAACGTGTACTAGCTATGCGTCTGTATGTTTGTTCCTTATACAAATCCACACCGTTTGACTGATTTTGATTAAACTTAGCACATAACTATATCTTGATCCCAGGAGTGTCGTAGGCTAAGTCAAACACGTCTACCAGCTGCCTGCTTGTGTGTTTGTTCCTTTATCAAATCCACACCGTTTGACTGATTTTGATCAAACTTGGCACAAAGGTAGGTCTTGATCCGGGGAGTGTTATAGGCTAGGTCAAAATCGTTCGGACGTCACGGGTTCGAAACTATGAGCCCAAATAATTACAGATTTGCGTTATTAGATTTTAATATTACTTATTTAGCTTCTAATTTATTTTTGTTTTTCTATATGCCGAAAGTAGGTGTAGCATGGCATGCCGGGTAACAGCTAGTTTATAATATAAATATCGGTCAATAAAATTACTTTTAAGAACACAGACACACACACAAAAAAAAATACATATATTCCTATGCATTTAGACACGCCGAATCCAAATCCGGGGTCCGTCCCATCACGTCATGTTTAAAGTTCAAATTTCGTATAAAGTCTTTTATGAAGAAATAACTAGAGCTTCCATGGTTTTGAGTGTCGCTGATTTCGAATCTGAGGTCTATTTTACCCCAACGGCGCAAACTCAAGGTCATTTAAAGGAAAATGAATTTTTGATTGCAGATTCTGAAGGAAAGGAAAATTTTCCGTTCAGATATGTGCCTTATTTTATTTTATTTATTTTTTCTATTGAAGTCCTCAAGGTCAATCACTGTATGTTCCAATACAATATGCAAAAATACAATTATGTGGCTTTATTGAACTAGAATACTACGTTAATATTTTCTGGGTGTCGCTAACTTTAAATCCGGGTTTGAATGTCATTTCGAGGTCCTATTTGTTCGTTTGCAAAAACTGAATTTCAACTGATTTAGATTTTTGTCCTCGTTATATCGTGTAAACATCATTCCGCAATTTCTACATATTACCTATATAAGGTACCCAGCTCATATTTTGGTTTTCGACTTTTATTCCGAAGTAGTCTTCGTAAACAGTCTTCAAGTTGTTAAATAAGTTTCTTCGGCATTGTGGAACTTCACGTTCCCCACAAAAGTAACATGAATTGTCTGTACTTTTATTACAATCGTGTGAAGTAGACTGTGGTCTTGTATTCTGCAAGCTTCCCAACAATGTAGAGCTGCAGTCGTTGACGATGACGACTTCGGGCCCGCTTGCTCACCCTGACCAACCTGGGGGATACTGGGCAAGCGAAACCCTGCATAGTACTCCCTCGTGTAACGGCAATCCTGCCTCCATCCCAGGGCTCTGCAGGCAAACAAAAAGCCGTTTTCTGCCATCACCATGTGGAAGTGCCCTGGGTTCCGGTACACGAAAAATTGAATAAATGATTTGGTCCAAATCTTCGCGTCAAACATATAGCTATTTTTGCATGATTCTATTTCAAGGTGATCAAGAAATTTGATATCTTATACGCAAATGAGCCTATGGAACTGCCAGATCTGGATGGTACATCTCCTTGAGGATCCATGTTGAAAACTGACAAACCGGTCAGTTATACCTGAAGAGTGTGGGTGACAGATACATCTGACAGGCATAGTTGATCAGGTGTATCTGGTAATGTGTGGCCGGCTTAAGTTTCGTTGCAATACAACAAAAATGACGCCGGTATGGACAAATAACTACTTTGGGTCAAGAGTAAATCCCTCCTTCAGATCGACTGATTTTGCTGATTAGCGAACTCATTCAATCGTTTGCCAGAAGAGTACTATATACAAAGTTTCGTGGCGAAAAATTAAGAAGTCTGGTCTGTATCTTGTTAACATACACACACAAACATGCATATATATATATATATATATATATATATATATATATATATATATATGTTTATGTGTGTATGTTAACAGGGTTCACTTTTGGTGTCTACTAGGTAGGATCGATAAAGATTTTAAAGTTTAAAGACATTTTTCAAAAATTCCTTCCTCAGTGCAACCTCAATAGGTCTTTTCTTTCGGAGGAAAGTGCTAAAAAAACATAAGAACCGTTTTAATAGACTCTTTAATAAGCATTCGAATTGTTACCGTCAAATTAACACGATTTCCTAACTGTTTTCTAGATATTTAAGCAAATATACGACAATCCTAAAACTGATCACATCTCTGATCAAAAACAATTATTTTTTTTTTATTTTTTAATAAAACTTTCATTACTCCAAACGTAACACAAATTTATATATCCTAGTTCGGACGAATGTCAAACACCTAAAAAAAGTTACAAAAACGAATCCATTGTTCCTAAACACCCATACACAAAAATAGTTATCTAAACTAATTTTATTATTTTTCTCTATAACGGTTACAGATAACGCCGTTATAAGAATTGTTACATTCGTATCCCAATTACATCTTCAATTGTAATTATCTTTTAGGTTTATCTCAAGCGCCTTAGGCCAAGAAGAACGTAGACCAGCATAACGGCGTGACACTGCAAACTTCGTACAACATGTTTTATGCGGCGCTAGCTTCATACAATTCCAGCCACTAAAAATATTTTATTTCATCAAATATATAACAAAATAATCATTACAAGATCTTCCCGCAGTGTTGGTCATAATCTTAATTACGATCACGATTATAACTACATAATGCTACATTTAATTAATAATATATATTCTACAGCAATTGATCCATAATTAAACTATATCAACACGGTGTGTCAGTTAAGACTGTTCAGGCGACCGGCTTTATGGGAGACTGTTCAGGTCTATCTGACAGGCCTGCCTGAATCGTGTGTCGCCTGTTTTAGGGGCAACAAGATTAAGTAGCATACAGAGCTTGTAGTCATATTTTAGTAGCATTTCCATCATATATAGACTGATAGCATGTTTACTTTCGTATAGAGCAGGAGGTAAACATGCTTAAATTCACTAGACACAATCGACTTTTTTATCATATCTTAGTGAATTAAGGTTTGATTATTACGTTCACAATGACTACAGCATCCGTGTCCCGTATTATCCTAAACGTTGCTGAACTGTTGACCTTTCTGGGTGTTGATGAGACAGAAAGTGAAGAAGAGAAACCGACAAATACAGTCAAATTGAGCATGGCAAATCTTCCATAAACACTACACTCCTAGATCCACCATCAAGAATGAAACGACTTATGTTTCGCCGTTAGCTTTTATCACTAGACAAATTGAAGGATGACGGATGTCGTTATGTAAGAAGAAAATTACGGCGTTCCTTATAAAACGGACATTGACACATTATTTTATGGTGTACCTGCATATATACTATTACCGCCGGGTTATCTATCTGTTGTCACTCTTTCTAAATATCCATGGTGGAGCAGGGAGCTGTTTAAGCGGGCTCATAGACGAAAGAAGTTAACCTGGCTGGATTCGAACCAGCATCTCTAATATAAGAATCCAAGGCCTCAGGGACTAAATGGAATTCCCATTTACTTCTATTATTTGTATTTTTTACGTTTTTCAGATGTGTTTGTAATATTTATGAAGGCCTCGGGGCAAAGCAGTGCTAAGCAACATTTTCAACCAAACATAATTGTAGCTGCTATATGTTGGATATTATGTGGGACTATCAGTTTATGATGCAAGTGCTACTAAAATATGAATACAAGCTCTGCATGCTACTTAATTTTGTTGCTCCTACAACAATGTAAACAGGCTACATACGGTCAGGCAGGCCTGTCAGTTAGGCCTGCCTGGATCGTATGTCGCCTGTTTTAGGGACAACAAGATTAAGTAGCATACAGAGCCTGTAATCAAATTTTAGAAGCATTTGCATCATAAACTAATAGTCCCACATAATATCCAACATATAGCAGCTACAATTATATTTGTTTGAAAGTGTTGCTTAGCACTGCTTTGCCCCGAGCCCTTCATGTGTACATTATTAGATAATAAAAAAAACAGATTGTACATTATTTTTTCTATAGTAATCAGCGTTATTGATATTTAATAACTTCCCGTTAATTAATCATTTAGCGCGTTTCCTCCCTCCCTCTATAGCCAGGAAATCCGCTTATGACACCGACCCGATGATACATGCCGGAGGCGCGAAAGAATGTAGCTACTGAGGTTGCTCTCATGACGGAATTTTTGAAAAACTTTCTTCAAATCGTTATTAATTCTAGCTATCAAAATATGGAGAATGACCCCCGTTAAAATGTATATCTATCTTTCTATCTATCCATACATCCATCCATCTACCCACCCACCCTTAATTCTGATGATATTTTAGAAAATCTGCATCAAATTTTCCTATAAAATCTCACGTAACTATTGGAAAAATTTTGAAGTAATTTTTTCTTGGTGGCATTCAACTACACTTTATTAGGAGTAGACATCCAACAAGTATGGCGATTTCCTTCTGGACCACCCTGTATAAAGTCCGGAACGATTAATGAAGTCAGTTGAAGCTAATGCTCAGTGTTTTGCTTTCTACCCGCTTTCCGTGTATAGTTCTTTTTGAAAATATCATCTCGTTCTTTTATTTATATGTATACAGGGTGTCCCGTAAATGTCTAGTCATATTGTGGGAGGTGATAGAGGACCTTAAGGGGAACAAAAAATGTTCTATGACGATTTTCCGAATTCTCACACATAAGGGAGAAAACGTCGTTTTATTGTTTTTTTCGAGACAAACGTGGTTTTTAGAAGAATAATCGTTGTAGCTCCGTTCCAGGTGGTTCTATAGGAAGGAAGTGAAACCAATCGAAAGCTGAGTAAATTTACTATAAGACTAGTTGGGAGTAAGCACAAAAATGAATGGATTTAAGTATGTCTATCTTACCAAAAGAAAGCTATTCTAAATTTCCTGGCATTTTCTTGATATTTCTTACTCGCGTTACTCCTCAATGGGCAGGATCTGAGATTTCCGGGTTTCAGAAAAAACTTCCTCATTTAACCAGCTTTCCATTCATGTATCACAACCCTGTGTTATTGAAGTATTTGAACGATTTAAGAACAAAAGTTTTAAAAAAACATGGATCTGTGAAAAGAAAATTATATTTTTTTCTTCAGTTTATTCAAAAAGCTGAAGAGAAATATTTTTTTTTTATTAATGTTTACATAAATATTAAGTAAATATTTACTTAAAACAATAAAAAAAATTACTTCCACAAATATAAAAAAATATCCTAAACCAGTAAATAAATAAAAAACACATATATTTTGAATTTGTTAATTACAGTAACTAATACTGGGTCCAGGAGGTGGCCATTAATGAACCCCAACCATGCATTAACCTAAAAAATTACTATTTTTACCTAGATCACGCATTTGAATACATTTTTTTTATTTATTTATTTAACTTTAAGAGCTGCACAGCAATGGTGATCTGCCCTAAAAGAATTTATATAAAATATAATAAATAAAATAATAAATTATAAGCTAAGGATCAGTAACAAAATTAAAGGGTACGGAAAATGAAATGAAGAAAAGAATAATAATAAAAAATAAAAAAGAAATATGTAAGGAATTAATAAAATAAAAAAAAAATACAGAATTAAACTTATAATTTTAACGGTAATAATAAATAGTAGTAATATATTTGCGGAGTTGATATCTGAGGAATATTATCCTGAAATAAGAAACTTTGACTTGGGAGTAATGTTTGGTATAATTATATTTTATTGTATGTCTTTGTCGTCTTTAAGTATGTCAGTATGGTATCAATGTGGGGGCTCCTATCAGATAACAGTTCACTGAGGCTTCGAGGAATCTGTAAGTTGTCTCTTTTAAGGCAGTCTGTTAGGATGTGTTTTACAGTTAAAGGTACGTTGCATGCCTCACATAGTGGTTTGTTTGAATACATTTGACCTGGTATTTATATTTAGAAAACAAATTCTTTATCTTGAATTGATACTGATGGCTACGCTTGTGAAACTCACTGGGATTCTCGTGAGCCTATGCGTTTTTGTTGTGGTAATTAAAAATTATATCCCTCATAAATAAGATGTACATAGTCCAGTAAAAATGTATTCAAATGCGAGATATAGGTAAAAATAATAATTTTTTAGGTTAATGTATAGTTGGGATTCCTTAATGGCCGCCTCCTGGACCCAGTATTAGTTACCTGAATTAATAAATTCAAAATAAATGTGTATTTTATTTATTTACTGTTTTAGGATTTTTTTTTATATTCGTGGAAGTAATTTTTTTTTATTATTGTTTTAAGTAAATATTTACTTAATATTTATGTAAACATTTATAAAAATAAATATTTATCTTCAGCTTTTTGAATAAACTGAAGAAAAAAATATAATTTTCTTTTCACAGATCCATGTTTTTTTTAAAACATTTGTCCTTAAACCGTTCAAATACTTCAATAACACAGGGTTGTGATACATGAATGGAAAGCTGGTTAAATGAGGAAGTTTTTCTAAAAACCCGGAAATCTCAGATCCTGCCCATTGAGGAGTAACGCTGGTAAGAAATATCAAGAAAATGTCAGGAAATTTAGAATAGCTATCTTTTGGTAAGATAGACATACTTACATTCATTCATTTTTACGTTTACTCTCAACTAGTCTTATAGTAAATTTACTCTGCTTTCGATTGGTTTCACTTCCTCTCTAGTAGTACCACCTGGGACGGAGCTACAACGATTATTCTTCTAAAAACCACGTGAGTCTCGAAAAAAACAATAAAACGACGTTTTCTCCCTTACGGGCGAGAATTCGGGAAATCGTCATAGAACATTTTTTGTTCCCCTAACGGTCCTCTATCACCCCTCACAATATGACTAGACATTTACGGGACACCCTGTATATACACTTGTGTGAAAATAACATATATTTGACCTAAATCCTAATAAATGAGATCTCAAATGCTCTCTTCGTCACAAAACAGAAACTTCACTGACACGCTGTGGCGGCAAAGTGGCATTTCGCGTGGGTGCGAACACTTTGAATATTGACAACCACCTGATTTCCCCGCATAGAGAAGTCCTCAAAGACAATGCTAGCCTTCAAGATAATGGCTCTAATTACAAAACAATCGATTTAGTCCGACACCGAGGTACTATATGTTAGACAGCGAGGTAGAAGAGTGCATGGGCGGCCTGGGAACTCGCCGAACGCTGCGTTCTCTCAAAGCTATTAGCTCAGGGCTCAGGTCAATTTGTATTGCACTCATAGAGAATCTATAGATCACAAACGATCGTTCATTATATAACCTCATGAATTAAATTATCATTCGACCTTATTTGGAAAAGCACAATGAGCTAGGTACAAACTTTGAACAACATACTCAAAGTAGTGATGGGCAACCTGAATCGATCTTTTAAACATGGTATATCGATTTTTTGAATTGATTTCCAAGGGCCGACCTTTAAATTAATCGATCTCCAAGGGCCGATCTTTTAAAGATTCGATCTATCTAGAATCATTTCAAATTTTAATCAGACTTTACGATTACATTTTTTCCAACTTATAAACCGTTATGATCCTGGAGTTTTGGAAAAAGGAGAGGAGATGTTTTTAGAAAAATCCTGGCACGTAAGGCCCACCGCACACGGTGTGACTGTTCTGCAAAGACCTTTGCAAACCAGTTGCGTCTGAAACCAGTTGCAACTGAAAAAAGCTTCTGTCCGCACACGAGCTTCTTGTAAATCAGTCGCGCTTATGGTGCAGTAAGTAAAAGTGGAGGGTTTATTTAGTGCGGTACGTGTTTTTGAAGCTTTGGTTTGGCAGTGTGAGCTTAATATGTCGGTCGCAGCCGAAGAAGACGTTCTTAACAATTATTAATACCGAAGACGGCAAAAAGCACAGAGAGAGCATTGGATTCACCCTTATTTCAACTGGAATGTGCACTCGACTCGAACTGTCAGTCCGAGAGCCAGTAACCGCAATTTTCATGAAGTGTTTTAGGCACCTTGAAATTTTGCTATCATGTACCTCATGTAGATAAGAAGGTTTCATGGACATACCTTGGAACACCAGGTACTGCGCAATATGGGAAAGGTGCAAAAAAAAAATAGTGTTTTATTCAGAAGCCAACTACCATTAATGTAAAAAAAAAAAAAAAAAAAAAAAAAAAAAAAAAAAAAAAAAAAAAAAAAAAAATGCAAATTAAGGCAATCTTAATATGAATAATAAATAAGGCAGACACATTTAAGGGGGTTAAAATGTAAATAAAAAAAAGTATCTAGTTTTTATTTTTAATATTATTTATTATTATATGTTGTATATCCTAAGTTGAAAACTAAGATGTTCTAGGTAGTTGGTAACAGCTTATTAAGTCTTCAATAGTTTTGTATTTTATATTACATTTTTGTTGTGGAAACGTTTCGGCTATAAGCCATTTTCCATCCAATTGTCTGTATGATTTTGTATTATTTTTTTATATATACATTATAATCTTCAGATTATGTGCTTGTAAATTTGATATTATTTAATTTGAGGCGGAAATTTCATTTTTTTAATAAAATTGTATGGCCCATGTCTCAATTATTACATATTATTTTATATATTTGAGTCTGCTTCTGTAACGAAGGACTAGATGTTCAAGACTAACGGAAGACCAACGACGTATACCGCGTTTCGTTACAATGCAACCGAAATTACGACCGATATGAGTAAAATAATAATTTAGATCCGGAGTAACCCCCCTCCCCCCAACTTCCAATAGACCAATTTAGTTCATTTTTACAGCACTTCTTTCTTATTAGATACCCACGACGTATACCGCATTTGCTACAAATAACAAACAATATGAGCGGTAATACCGATTTAGTTTTATTTACAACAAAGTTTTCTCTTTAGACGACCACAATGAATACCCAGTTTCGTTGAAATATAACAAAAATTACGGCTGGTATTGGCAAATAACTACTTTGGCTCCGGAGTAAATCCCCACCCCGCTCCAGATGGAGCGATTTTGCTAGTTCAATCGTTTGCTGGGGGATACTACATTCCAAGTTTCGTGATGAAAAACAAAAACTCTAACGTGTATCGTGTTAACCCTTTGACACATGATTTTTTTTCTTTTATCATGAAAAAGTACAACCTTTAAAATCTTCTAGTCCCTTTGACACGTTGCTGCTTACGAGAAATTAAATATAATTTGATGCCTGTAGGCATCACGATGCAACAAAGGGTTAACGGACATAAACAGGGTGTCCCGTAATTCTGTAATCAAATTTTGAGAATATATAGTAGGCCTTAAAAGAAATAAAACACTTTATAAAAGAATGGTCCGATTCTCAACGGTAAGGTAGATATTACAGATTTTCTCTTTTTTTGTAGATTGGTTACTTTTTTTTATATGCAAACTACTGTAGCTACGCCCCAAAAGCGAATGGCGCCAAATGAAAGCTGGGTAAATTTGCTATAGGAATAATAGGAAGAAGATATATAATAAACTAGAAAAAAAATAATGTTTTCTTTGTCCAACGACAAAACTTTAGCGTTAAATCGAATGTTATGGATATTTACGTAGTTTAGCGCAGTTCCCACCATACTCCATAGGTAGGAACCCCGCTTATAAGGTTGACCTGATGACGCAAGCCGGAAGTGCTGACAAAAAAATTTTGCTTTTCAGAATCCCTAGAGAACGAAAATAGCGGTGGTTCAAATATATATATATATATATATATATATATATATATATAAAAATCATTGTAGCCAGGATTATATATATATATATATAATCATCAAGAATTAGACATACACGCCTCATTCAATCACAACTATTCACTAAACAAGACATGCCAAGGTGCAATACATGCAACGTTCCTTTAAATGTGAAACACCTACTAAAAGACTCCATGAACAGAGACAAACTATAAGAACCACAGGACCCAAGTGAGCTGTATCAGATAGGAGCCCATATATTGCTACTATACTGAAGTACCTACAGACTACGAATAAATACAATGAAATATAGTAATATTACAAATAACCCACGATTGAAATTTCAAACAAAATGTCTTATCTTAAAATAATTGTCGACAGATTCATTCATTTATATATTTTATTTACGGTTATTTTTTCTTTTCTATATATAGGTAAATAGATGTATATATATTTTTTATTCATTTATTTATTTCTATTAATCATTCATTTTATTTTAATCATTATTTTTTATTTATTCGGTTATTTATTTTTTAACGGTTGGACACCATATTATTAGATCGATTATTATTATAATTAAAGCTTTATTTTATCTCTTATCATCGGATTTTATTTAATTTTCAGAACATGAACAATTGATTCGTAAGCTATTACAGTAGGATGTAATGAACAGCGTGTCAAATGTTTAGAAGGATACTTGGCAAGCTCTATCCGTTATGTTTCCCCCCCCCCCACCGTTGTGTGATTATGTCCTCACTGTTAAATAAATATGACTATCCAAATCTGACCTTTCTTAGTTAATCCTGGTACAGACATTATTTCTAACATAAAATAATTTTTATTTCTATCTCTCTTTTTTTTTTTCTTTTAAAATTCTAATTTAGGCCTTACATTAACAAGATGAATATTTTTGTTTTACTTTAGTTAGTAATATCATACAAATAGCCAGCAAAATTATAATAGTACTTTTATATGTATTATTGGGGAGTAAATAGAGGCAGCCTAATAGCGGGTTTATGTACTTTTTAATAGTATGACTATGATCAACTCTTAACTTATTAAGAACTCAAAAGCCCACTTATTTTATTACACCAATTTGTTGCATTTTTAATCTAGCTTTTGGTGCATGGGCGTATATAGAAAATAATTTCGGGAGGGGCTGGTAACATTTCGGGGGGGGGGGGGGCTGGGACCAATTCCGGGGTATGGGATACTAAAAATGTAGAGCTTGGAATAGTTGTAGGCAACTAAGACGCTATTACATGCAAAATAAAATATTTTTTAAGGGGCAAGGTTAGCTCAATGGTAGAGCACTGGACTAATAAGCTGGAGGCCTGAGTTCCAATCCCGAGCAAGCACTTAAGATTTTTTCTTCTAGTGTCTTTGTTCATGGGTTGGATTCGGCCTCCCAGACCATCCCTAGGCCAACCCAGCCTTTAATTAATTTAATAATGGGTACCTTGGGTGTTAATGACTGTAGTAGTCGAAGCAGCCAACGGGAAAATCAGGCGGCCGGAGCATAGTACTGACCACACTATCTCCCCAGTGTGCCGTATGGTCATGAATCAGATACCTCTATAGTATCTGCCCCTCAGGGCCCTCATGGCCTGTTACGGGACTGATTTTGATTTTATGAACTAAGTAATCTTATTTAATTTATTTTTAAGGGTTTTACGACAAGTTTTTACCATTAAATCAAAATTTGGGGAAGGGGGGGCTGCCCACCCATGTTTTGATGAAATAATGGGTTTAGGTGTTCTTGAAGGTAGACTCATGTTATTCAACAATTTATGGATGCATATCAATGTTTGAATCAATCTCAATTTGGCTATTTAAGAATTTTTTGTTAACTTTTTTTAAGGCTCTAAATCTTCTATCTAGCAATATATTTCCGTAGACAATTTAATGCTGGACAACTTAAAATAAATAAATTAGGAAAGATATTGGAGGTGATAATAGGAAGGGTATAGAAGGTAGTATTAGGAAGGATATTGGAGGTGGTATTAGGAAGGATATAGAAGATGGTATTAGGAAGGATATAGGAGGAGGTACTAAGAGAGATAAGGAAGGTGGAATTAGAAAGGATATAGAAGGTGTTATTAGGAAGGATATAGAAGGTGGTATTAGGAGGGATATAGAAGGTGGTATTAGGAAGGATATAGGAGGTAGTATTAGGAAGGATATTGGAGGTGGTATTAGGAAGGATATTGGAGGAGGTATTAGGAAGGGTATTGGAGGCGGTAATAGGAAGGGTATTGGAGGTGGTATTAGGAAGGGTATTGGAGGTGGAATTAGGGAGGATATTGGAAGGAGTATTAGAAAGGATATAGAAGGTGCTATTAGGAAGGATATAGAAAGTGTTATTAGGGACAATATAGAAGGTGTTATTAGGAAGGATATTGGACTGGGTATTAGGAAGGATATTGGAGGTGGTAATAGGAAGGATATTAGAGGTAGTACTAGAAAGGATATTAGAGATTGTATTATGTAGTGTATTGAAGGTATTAGGGAGGATATTGGAGGTGGTATTTTAGGAAGGATATTAAAGTGGTATTGGGATGGATATTGGAGTAGGAATTAGAAAATATATTGAAAGTAGCATATCAAATGCGTATAAAAAGTGGTATTAGCAAAGATATTGATTACAACCTTCAATACCCCTCATAATACCACCTCCAATACCCTTCTTAATAGCACCCTGAAATCCTTTCTAAAACAACCTTCTATATCATTCATAATACTACCTTCTATATCCTTCCTAATACCACCCTTAACATCCTTCCTAATACCACCTCCAATACTCCTTCTAATACCACCTTCTGTAGCCTTCCTAAAACGACCTTAATCAATATCTATCCTATTACCTCCTACAGCGAATGAATGGTTAAATGCAATTGAATTAATAGCGATTAAATCACTTACAATTAATATGTTGAATCACCACTAAATTAATTGCAAACGGCCATTAACGGATGATTTTTTTATTATTTTATTTTTACAGCGCATCGACAATTCTTGGTCATTAGCGCCGTCATCCAGGGTGCAGCCAGGAATTTTCTCAGTGAGCCCTGAGATGAGAAAATTCCTATCGCCGGTGGGTATCGAACCCACCATCTCCTGCTTATGAATCCAGCTCGCTAGCCACTTGACCACGGGAGACCCCTAGATTTAATTGTATTCCTCTTTTAAAAAAATCAATCACAATTTAAATGATAATTGTGTGATCTTATGATTAAGACATTAATTGATTGATGCCCCACTCTGTTTAGTAATGCATATGTATTAAAACTATATTAACATAGTGTGAGATAATTTTAATTTACACTTAAAACTTACCAAACAATTATTTCACTCTCTTAAAATAATTTTTCAGTGAATTTCTTAAAATAAATATTTAATATACTTATAAAATAATTATTTCCAGTAGACCCTAAAAGTCACTCTTAAATTACTGGTTAAAATAATTATTTCAAAATAAATACCTAAAACAATTATTTCAAATTAAATAATTATTTCAAATTAGATAACTATTTCAAATAAAATTAGTATTTGAAATACTTTTGATTATTTGAAATACTTTTGATTATTTGAAATACTTTTAATTATTTGAAATACATTTATTTATTTAAAATATCATGTCTCTCTGTAAAATATTATTTCGGTGATTATTTGAAATACAGCAAAATACATTTATGTATTAGAAAGGTTCCTTAACCAGCAAAACCCGCCCACCACATTTTTTGGAAGACATTCAAAGAAGAATTGTATGTATTATTTTATTTCAAAATACTACATACAAAATAATGTATTTCAAATAAGAAATACTTTTCCAAAATACATTTGTATTTCAAACAGTATTTGAAATACATTTTTAAAATAATTATTTCAAATAATGCCCAACTCTGGGTGGAGGCCATTTTGAACAGTTACTTTAATTTATATTTGTTTATTGAAATTACATTTATTTTTTAGGGGCATTTTGATTTTGTTTTCCTTGTCCCCTCGCATTCTACTTGTCAAAGAAAATCCGGGATGTTTAGATCCCATCTTTAGAAAAACGATGCAAGTTGAAAATATCCAAGAAATTCCTAAAGATATCCTGTCGTAATAACTTATTTTATGTAAAAATGAAAATACAACATTCTTTTGGCCTGCCACAAGGTACACTAAGCGTCTAGTTGAGAATTTTGCTTTGTTATGCAGACCCTCCGTGCAGAATTTCTTTTTACAGCAATGGCGGACGTTTTGTTCTCGAGGGCGGGTTATCATTTTAAGCCGGGATTATCTGCACATTTTTGCGATTTTAAGGAATTGCGTAGTGGTGATGCTCTTTATCTTCAGGGGCAAAAACTAATAAGAAAATTAATGATTACCTTTATACATTAGGGAACCTATAAATTGGCTATTTGTACTTACCCTGCCCATAGCATTCTTCTTTTTACACTCGATATTCACTTTTCTTCCAAGATTTCTGAAACATGGACTGAAATTGATTAACACTTCCGCCTGCTTCACTCCACTACTAAATTACTTATAATAAGGAATGACACTTTAAAAACTCGATTTATTAATGAGTGAGTCCAATAATGACTGAATTCAACGCGAAACTGAAGTTAATAATTAGATTATGATTAGGCGGCATTATGAAGAAAAATATTAAGGGCAGTCAGTGTTGCCATGAGAATTGCTATTACTTAAAAAAAAAAAAAATACTCGATAGATTCAAACAGTATTTAAAAAAAAACATAAAATTCACCGTTCGTTGTAATTTAAGGATAATAACACCAAACGTAATAATTACAAAGAGATAATTATTCTTCATGTAACAATTTCAATTGTTTACAAAGCGTTTCTGGTAACCGAAGTATGAATTGGCAACAATGTTCAATCTCTATACATAATTCAGTGTCTTTAAAACATTGTTCTATTTCAAATTTTTTTGTGTGTTCAGACAGAGGGCTGGTGACCTTGGATGCTGACAACATTTATATGTTTCGCCTTCCTTCAAATCTGTGTGAGTATACACATGTTGATTTTTCAAATATTGTCTTAAAGGGACAAAGTGCCAAACCTTGACAATCATATTTCATTGAAATTAGATTGTCAATCTTTCTTTAAAATAAAATAGTAAATAGAAAAAAAAACGTTATTAATAAAAATGAAGTAATAAAGTAGACTTCCCAACTTTGGTGGGTTGTTAGCTACACAATTCAATATGACTATCACGCTGCTTTTATCAAAAAAATTCAGGCCATCAATACAGTGATTTTCTGAAGAAGGGAAAATACCAGGCCCCTTTCTTCATCATAAAACCTGATGATCTGAAATTCGAGCCGAAACACTGGCATTTTTTTCACAATTTGAATACTTATTTTATATGATGACATACTTAAAAAATACCTCATAAAAAAAAAAAAATAGTTCCACAATGTATGCAATGTAATGAGACATTGTCTGTAAAACACTAACGTACTGCAGAAAACTTGTACATCGCACATGGTTGTATGTTGAGAAATTGTAGCCCACAGATATCCACTACCTTAAATTTTTTGCTAAAGATATATAACATATGGAGATCATTTTATTATTATTTTTTTTTTACAAACATGTATAAAAATAAAACAATATCTCTGTATTATTAACCATTTCAGCAATTACATTATTTATTTTTATAAAACAGAGCATTAAAAGAAAATATTTTTACTTCATTTAAAACTACGTATTCAAGTTATCAATTTTAATGATTTTTTTAAATGTATATAGAATAAATCAAAGAAGATTTTCTAGGTCTTTCTTATTTCTTGCATTCTTCAAGTATACAGAGAAAATCACCGACTTCTGACTTTTTGTTTTAAAAAATGCCCTACAAAACCTTTGCTCACAATTAGATTTTGATGAATCTATATGAGCATAAATTTCCTTTATAATTTGAATACATTTTGATAAATCAGGATGTGTGTGGATATATTATTATTTAAATTTTAGCGTCCAGTGTGTGGATATAGAGTAGTCTGTTAAAGACAAAATAAATAATAATACCACGTTGGATTCACTAATTCCTATTCAATATCTAACATCGGGTGTGGACAGAACTTGGCTGGGTTACCATATTGAGAAACCACTTGCCTAAGATAGTGCTATACCAATAATAGCCCCAAACACAAAACAATAATTAAGAAATATATAGTGTTCAAAGTCGCTGTGTTTCAAGCAAAGTGGACACTCATTAACACACCAAGGTAGTGACGTCCTCCTTCCCTTGTAGCTACATCTTGGTGACGATATTAGTTCATCCAGCAAGTGTATTGGCTGTCAAGGTCTCTATGTACCAAAAGTCACCTCCATGTTGCGGTAAGTCTATATATATATTGTGTTTCTTGTGCAGTGCTATTGTTTTTAGTTCTTCTCCAAAGAGATTATATTTTTTTTATTTTAACTGAGTGCACGGTCTTGTTGGACCTTCAGGAAATAAAACAAATCAGAACTCCTTAACCAACAGAATTAAGTGACTAATTCCAGGTTATTTTTTTGTAAAATAAAATAGCTGGTGCAATGGCCTTTAGCTAGTACTCTGGGCTTAAGGTCTGGATTAGATCCCACTCCAGACAGTGGATTTTCATTAAAAAGAAAGAAAAGGCATCAGTCATATCCTGGCTAGAAAAGAGTGGTAATCTATAGGTAACCCATATGAAACATCCATTTTACTTATAAATGGGTGTTAAGAATTGAAGTAATGCAGTCATATAAAATGCCACAAGGTCCCACAGAAGCAGATACTTAACCCTTTTGCTGCTACTAGCACAGATCTGTGTGCTGTGTCGGCACACAGTGGGGCCAAACGACATATCGTGTTTCAAAAAAGGCTACAGCCTCTAAATCTTAACCGATTGCAATGCTTTTTTTAAAAAAAAAAATGAAAGATAATAACATTTAGAACAACTTTGTTCAGTCAGATTTTTGTTTTTTGTTTCCCTTGTTCATTAAATTATGTTTAAAGAAGTTAAATTCACAAAGTTTTACAATTTATATGATTCATATTGTAATAATCATTTATTAAATGATGTGTTAAGAAGTTAAATTCACAATTTTTTACAATTGAAAATAAAATAACATCATTTAATAAATGATTATTATAATATGAATCATATAAATAGTAAAACTTTGTGAATTTAACGTCTTTAAACATAATTTAATAAACAAGGGAATCAAAAAACAAAAATCTGACTAGACAAAGTTGTTCTAAATTTCATTAGCTTTCATTTTTTTTTTTTTTTTTTTTTTTAAAAAAGCATTGCAATCGGTTAAGATTTAGAGGCTGTAGCCTTTTTTGAAACACGATATGTCGTGTGGCCTCACTGTGCGGCGCGCCTCCAGTGTTACTTACACAGATCTGTGAATCTGAAGAACAGCCGCTGCTCTCACATATTTGTGTGCATAAGAATCGGCATCTAGCGGTATCTTAATAGACTAGTATACTCTTAGAATTGCCAGTAGGTAGTGTAGGCGCCTCCTTTTCAAACTATGCTAACTTTATGACCCTTACCCCTCAAACCTTTTTTTTGTAATTGTATTTTGGCAAAAAAAAACTCAGTCTGGGTGGTGGTTAAGGCATCATTGCTATAGCACCAGGTGAATGTCAAACCTTGCACTGTAAAGCAGCAAATGGGCTAAAATGTATCTAATTTTCACCTTAGAGCGTACTAAGGAGATAGTGTGGTCATTACTATGCTCCTACTGCCTAATTCTCCCGTTTGCAGGTAGCCATTGAAGGGTGGGTGGGACCAGTCTGCGACCCCATTTCTGATATTGATTAACAACAAAAGATGAAATCTTTCAGTGTAATCCTAGTTTCGAACTCAGGTTCTCCATAACATAAGTTCCCCAGTTTTATCATAGTGAAATTAATTTATGCATGTGATTCACATATGATTTTTATTTCAAAACTTTCAATTGTAAATTACTTTATACTGTTTGTACGTCTAAGCATAGTTCACCTGATTACGCTGAAAACTTCAGCAAAATTAGTCAAAGGATTTCAAATGAAAATGCTGATATACAAAATTTACATGTATACATTTATTTTTTTAAAATATACATTTAGATAACATCAATTTTTAACATTTATTACTACAAATAGAAATGCTTATTTGGTCATGATGTTTAACACAAGACTGGTAAAATAGAATTATATACTTAAAATTAACACATTTTTACTTGGCATTAAAGACTATTTACAAGTGCAGAAAACTAGAATCTTTGTACATATAAAAAATTAATTTAACTTCCAATAAAACATATTTGTAAAAAACTAATTAAAAATTAATTGTACTTCATAAAGAACATTATAATATACGAGGGAATAAACAACAATAGGTACTCTCAAAGACATTTCTTTAAATTTCTCTTACGACATAAAAACATCAATATATATGTATTTAGTTTTTACTTTAAAACTCTAAGACATTTAACATTGAAAGACATCATATGTACGAATGGTATGGCTTCGAATGAGCTTGACGACAATTTGCCTCAAAACAGTCAAAGTTCAAGAATAGAAAATAACACTTATACACCTACTCATTGGTCAGAACATTTCACTATTATTTAAAAAAAAAATTGGTAGTCTTCTAATAAAAGCACAGATTTTTATCCAAAAAAATAACATCCATTTAAATATAAATATAGTCTCTAACATTTATTCTTAGTAAGCAAATATGTGTATATATATATATATATATATATATATAAATAAATAAATATATATATATATATATATATATATATGTATGTATGTAAAAACACTTATAACATTTTATATATTTTAAATTCTACGCAGAGCTAACACTGAGGATTTGGCACACTTAAGATAAAAAGAGCAAGAAGCAAAATTGTTCATAATGATAAGTGTAATATTACTGAAAAATAGAAAATATTTACAAGAATTTTATTGTAGATTATTTTTAATTTTCATCACTTTTATTACAAAATTCAATAAGTTCAATTCAAGTATATTTCCCTCAGTTCTTATGGTATTTAAAAAATAATACACAAACAGGAAAGTTCTTATTATGTATTTCATAAATATTGATCGCATTCAATTGAAAATATGTTCTCCCTATACTCACATACACTTTTGCCCACAGTATTTTACGGTAGACAGAATCTTATGGATGAAAAACTTGTCCTTCTGTTTGATTCAAAGAATGTTTTATCATAATTGGTCCAATTTTGGGGCTGCTGCTAGAGTGTGAACAGACAAGTGTATATATATAATATTCCTAAAGAATGAATTAAACAATTAACTTTTAAGTGTAATAGACATAATTTTTGAAACTAATACTCTTGAATAAATTGTATTCATATTTTTTTGTTATCAATATAAAATTCTTGGCGACCTCAAGTGGCGGAATCATTAGACTGCCACACAGAAGTTTATTCAAGATCTGCTAGAACTTATTTCAAGTTACGAATAAATAGAAACTCAGCCCTGATTACCTTCTTTTTCATTTGCAAATGGTTAACCATTTTTCGTAAGACTAAGAAGATGTATCTTGATCATTCATAACTAAAGATATTAAAAAAATGGCTCAGAAAATGTCTTTACTCAGAAGTTAATAGATTCTTAACATCTTGAAGACAGTTAACATATTCTACATAAAGAGAAATGTTTTGTTTGATTAAAACAATAACATGTAAATATAGTTTTTTTTTTCTTTTCCTAGAAACATGATGCGCAATAAATTGTTTGCCAAATATAAATAAAACTTAATTTATTGTGTTGTTAATTTATTTATTTTTTATGAGAGTTCCAATCAATTAAATTATGAAATTTCCAACCACAACTACTCCAAAAAATGATTAAAAAAAAATAGTAAATCGTAAGAAGAAATTAGTTAATTTTATGAACTCATTTTGTTGATAAAAATTTTTCGTAATTTTCCTGTTTTGAGAGGAATGAATCAGACCTGATTAGACAGTCTAAACTGATAAAAATTTGAAGTGAAATCAGATAAACAAAATTAATTCTTGTTGGAATCAACAAAATTTCCGATTAAAAAATAATACATTTTTCATCCAAAAGTAGAAGGAAATATCCATATATGATCATCTTTAAACCATTGTATTGTTAACTTTAATCTAATTCATTTCTGTAAGTACGAATGGTTAAAGAGTGGATGCCAAGTAAAGTTAAAAAAATCACGTAATGATTACCTTAGAAAATAGGAACCGTTCTAAGAATTAAAGAAATCTACTTTCTTCCTTTTTGACTACATCTATTTTTGGCGCTTTTAGTGAGGTACTAGGTTTTTTATTGGTACAAAATAGAAACAATTAAATTGAATGAAGCAAAAAATGCAATAAATTAATGAAGAAAAATAATTTCATCATACGTAATACAGTATACATGCATATAAATATGTATACATATAAACATATATGTGTGTGTATATTTATATATATACACACACACATGCACGCACACACACACACACACACACACACACACACACACACACATAGAGCAGAATTCTAATATTTTATCTTCATTTCAGTAATAATAAGAACTTTCCTGTATGTTTGAAACATTTTAAATAATTTTCATACCTACTTTGATAAGTTATATCATTATCAGCAGTTATACATTTCCGCTATACGTATTAATTACTTAATAAAAAAACTTGAATGCACTGAATATTAAATCATGAACAATTGAACATTAAGCGAGAAACCCAATAGCTTGTAGGATTAATAATTTAATTTCTAAATTCTTTAACTAAAAAAAAAAAAAAAATGCAAACAATTTACAATCAATGTTTATGGTCTTTAATAAAGAATCAGAATACAAATATTATAAATAAGCATATAATTATTTATCACATTGAACACATTAGCATATCTTAATTTGTAAAAGCACCTTAAGCACATTCAAGATAAGTAGATAGCTGAAATCCGAGAGGAAAATTTAGTAATGAGAACATCATTTATATGCATCCTAAAGTTTCTCATTGGTATAAAAGGCATATACATAAAAAATATATATTTACATAAGCTAAAAAGTTTTACTTGATTAGCCACAACAAAAATTATACAACAGAATTTCAATAAAAGAAAAAAAAGATTTCAACAAATATTAAAAGGGCAAAAGTGAAACATAAAAATAATGTACAGCATGTTGAAATTCAAAATCAACTGGCACAGCCAAAATAGAAAATTATTCTTACAAACTAGCTACAATACGTAAAATAGATCCCTCTCTGTAAAAATGGGCCCATTAAAAATATTTCAGGTAACTTTCAAGATAAAGGAAGGACATTGATGCATTGCTTCAGGTACTCATGAATGCATTTCAGGCAATATTAATTAAATCAACATTAACTAAAAGAAGAAAAAAAAGATTTCAAGAAGAAACACGTATTTACAAACTCTTCTTGGATTGAGCAAACATTGAGCAAAAATTAAATTATATTTTTCTATGAAGAAGATTCTTGACTTCCTAGAAAACAAAACAAAAAAAATATTTTATTCATTACAAAAATAAAATACAAAAATTAAAATCATCAGTTCTACCCCTGGCAATACAGGGTTATAATTAAAAAAAAAAAAAAAAAAAAAAAAAAAACAGTTGAAAAAAGAAACAGAAAATAAATACTTATATACTTATAATCAGAGAATAGTAAGAATGGCGACACAGTCCTAGAGTGCCTTTAGACCCGAAAGGCTTTAATATTTCAAATGTAATTCTTCAACGTATACAAAAAACAATTCGACTCACTCATTTTTTTACTCCGGCGGCTTTAGACCTGCACTGATAAAGTTAAAAAAGTTTTTAATCTTTTAGTACGGCTCATTTGCAATACATGTATATATATGTATGTATATATATATATATATATATATATATATATATATATATATATATATACATATACATATTTATATTTATATTATTATATATTTTTACTTACTCCCAACTAAATGTTGTATAAAACTAGTGATCAATTTTTTCAAAACCTTTTTTACCTTATATACACTTAAAACAATTGTTTCTTTATCTATTGTCATGATGTCTAATGCACAAAAATGTCCCAGAATTGAAAATAGGGTACGAAAAAGTCATGAATTTTGAACCCAAAATTAGAACCTTTACAAAAGGACAATTTTACATATATTTTTTATGTATATCGTTAATAATTTTAAGGTGAAATTATGAACAAACTGTTTACTGTTCTTTACTTACCAAAAAATCATATTCCTAAGTTTGGATCTTGGTGCTAATAAGTGATTTTTCGTGGATCGCAGTTTCAAATTATCGAATGTGGTATTTTTGATAGTTTGCTGATTCTGATTGACTAACTGTATAAATATTTACACTTTCAAACTAACGAATATGACACATTCGACATTATGCATTGTACTAATTGTATAGTATTAGAGATATCTAATTATCAAAATAACGAATGTATCATTTTCATCAGTTTTTGGTCTCAAAAGTATGACAATTAGGAGCAAACTAGCAAACGAACATATTCGATACATTGACAAAGTAATATATTGAAAAATGGTAATATTCGATTCTAAATGGGCTAGAGTTTCAACAGTTTTCCACAAGCTGTATTGTCTGCAATGCAAGAGTAAAAAATCAAATCTGAAAAACGAAATTTTTCATATTCGATAGTTTGACATGGTAGGGACAATATGATGTACATTTTATGAAATTTTATTAATTTTTTTAAATGTATATAAAATTGTAAGTTTATAGATATCCCGGTAATCCATGTAATTCCAAATAATTTTAAGCTACAAGTTAAGGCTTTCTCTTTCTCAGTGAAATCATTTTCTTTTTAATGGGCATGAAATTTGCTTTTCAAGTCATGAAATTGGCTTTTATAAAAGTATTAGACACCCTAAGTATGTATAAAAAAAAACCTTTTGTACTGTTTCAATTATTCCCTTTTGTAATTATGTACATGCATTTTTTTAGCCAAAGAAGGCTCTCAAAGAGCATGCTGAAACGTTTGCAATGTAGATTTTTCTGAAGATGTGACGTTTTTCTATTAGTCGAATCCCAACCGTACTTGATTTCTTATTATCTCAATCTTCTACTCATTACACTATCTTCAACTCATTAGACTAACTATTTTAACATATTGGTTACAGTGAAGTTTATGATTGAAATGGTCAATAATAAAATTATGTTTTACCTCTTTCCTTTCACTGACTACGAGGGTAAGGGCAACTTTCTCTTCCTTGTTTCTCAAGTCATGCCGTGCTTTACTCAGCATGAGAAGATTAATAAACTGTGAACATAATTTTTATACTGATTAATTAACAATATATAAATATTTATTTATTTAAAATTTAACGTCCATGATTATTAACTGATAATTTCAGGACGGGTTATCTATAGGTAACCAACCTTTTCTAGACAGGATGGGGCTGATGCCTTTTCTTTTTTCTAAAGAAAAGCTTCCACCCCTAGTGGGAATCATACCCACAACCCTTGGCACAGAGTGTTAAGTGCTCACGCCTTAACACTCATCATGGCCACCGGACCTCCAATATATAAGTATTTATAATTAAATATTTAAGACATTTTATCCTTAAGTAGCAGCATAAAATTTAGAAACACCAGGAAATATTTGGTGCATTCTGACTGAATCCTGAAACCCTGACAGTAAAATGTTCCCTTGTGTAAAAGTTCCCTTGCTAAAAATAATTGTTGAAATTATAATGCATCACCTAACTCTAGAATTAACTTCTTTGAGATGAGTGGCTTAAGGCCTCAATCAAAAATACCTGTGAGTATCTTTGTATGTTGAATAGCATCTGCTGGGAACGTATGACTGCATCTTTAGTTTATTGGCCCAATGTTCGTAGAATGCTGTTGCAAATCCAAGATTATGAGCCAGAGACGGGAGGAGTCCACAGGCAAAAGCAACTCCACTATGTGTGCTATGAAAGAGCTGCATAAAACGATCCACTGTAGTTGAAATGAAGTGAGTGGTCGAGCCGCCTAGTCCGGGTCTGGGAGAGTTGGTTGGTAATAATAGTCTCGAGGAGTCCATGACCAGGATGATGTTGCAATTTGCGTTCAGCACAAAAATTCATGTTGTTAGACACAGCCGATGTATAACGTTTACAACTAGGATGAGCCAACTTCGGAACCAAGACGGAGGTTTGTCATGTTGGGTAAGGTGACAAAACAAATCCAGGCTGGACTTGTGCCTAACAACTCCACATCTTGTAATCTGCAGAACACAATTCATTTTGTTTTTACAAAATAATTGGTAAAAACCAATTTGGTAGATAAAAAAATTGGTTACAATTATAAGTGCATGAACGAGAATTTGACTTAAATTTCTATTCCCATAAGAATTTCTGTTGGAAATAAAACATTCATTTCCAGATAGTGAAACAAATGATAAGGAAATAGTTAATGAGGGATTAAAATTATTTAGTATAATTGAGAGGAGATCGTTGACTATTGGTGATGCGAATTGTCAAAGTTTGGTTATGGTATCTTCATAAAACTACATATTATAATAAAATGAGTTTTATTATTGGCCGACGTTTCGGCTTGAAATTCAAGCCTTAATCAAGGACAGAATTAATACTGTAGCCTGTTCTGTTAGAAAGAATAGTTCAATGTGCGTATTTCTACGAGAATTATTCCCGACGGGTCTGCCATTTGCATTACTATTTCAATGAACAACATGTTACGTGAAACTCAATAAAAACTGATTATGCCTTGTTTAGGACTAGGGAAGGCTAAGAGAGTTCAGGCAAGGGAGATAGTGTTTGATATGTAACAATACTTAGCCAAAGCTAAGGCTGAAAACGGTTTAGACTATAACATTGCCTGTTCAAATAGATGTTTAAATGGAGAGAGAAGGGAGTGGCCTATATTCCCGGTAGAAAATTGGCGGTAAAATTCTCTCAGTCATAACCTCATCACTAAGAAATTTAAAACGTTTTCAGCCTTAGTTTTGGCTAAGTATTTATAAATATTAACTTATTCGTAGTTAATAATAAATGGACTTTAAAATTTAAATAAATAAATATTAAACCCTATCTACCTTGCCTTCCCTAGTCCTAAATGAGACATAATCAGTTTTTATAGTGATTCACGTTAAGTGTTTGATCATTAAGAGGCTTAGCTAATACCCCCCCCCCCCATACACGAGCATTCTTTCCTTTCAGTGTAATCCTTACGGAAAGGCCGAGAGGATTATATTCCTCTCGTGGCCACTAACGACAAGACTTTCCTGCAATCTTTCTCAAGTTATCCAGCCGTTCCATCCGTAAGGAATGGCGAGAGGAATATAATCCTCTCGTGCCCACTAACAAGAAATAGCAATCCGTGAGGATTGTTGACTAAAATCTATCTGGCAGGAAAGAGTGTTCGTGTATGTGGGCTTTCCTCTCGCCTTCAGAAGGATTGCTGTCCTTTGAAGGGAAAGCGTGTCCTCTCATCCAATCCCGCAGGATTAAAGATGGACCGAAGGAAAGTGGTAGCAATTGCTGCCATGTCAGTTGGTGTGTATATATTTATATTACATATATATATACACATATATATATATATATATATATATATATATATATATAGTTATATTACATTCCATCAGTCATCAGTTATTGATTTCAAACTGTTAAAATTAATTTTGTGTTTTAAAATCAGTTCATATATTTACAAAATTGTAATCTACAACAACAAATGTTTGTAGTGAACTTTTATGAAAAAAGTTATTTGGATAAAGTTTTTAAAATACCTAACTTTATCCAAACATTTTCCTAATGAAAAAGTTCATGTTCAATAAAAACTACAAGTAAAATAATAAAAAAATATAAGTTTAACTTAAACTTTTTAAAAATAAAAGGTAACTTAAATTTTCGAACCCTTGTATAAATAATCTTAAGAAGATGTTTTATAATTTATTAACACAACTAAAAAAATTAAGAATTGAATAGGGTATTTACTTTTGGGATATTCTAAGCCAAATCATCCAGCCAAAATGCATTTCGACACCCAAGGTTGTCAAATTTTGATGAAACTTGGTGAAATGCAGCACTTTAAAAATTCTTAAAAATGTGCAAAATATAATTGATAGTACATCTGGCAACAATCTATACTTTTACAACTTTTCCTATAACACTGTTAATTTTAATGATAGTGAGTTAATTTTTTTTTAAATTGTTCAGCATTCAATCGTGAATGGAAATATATTGCTATATATAAGATTTAAAGCCATAGAAATATTTGATGCAGTGTCTCCATAGCTATAAGCAAAGTTTAAAAGCTGATAGCTAAGAAGTAAGGACTGACACGCAATCCTGCAGGATACAGTGGAATCTGAGAGGAAAGACGAGCGCCCACTAACAAGAGGAAAACTAAACGGATTATGTCAAAGGGAGCCGACTGAAGGGATAACCCGACCGGCACGCTTTCCTTCCTTACCCATACACTGGCGTTCTTTCCATGCGGATTCATCTTTCCTGCAGGAAAGAATGCTCGTGTATTGCCGGCTAATGGCAGAACAAAAGGGAGAGTGCAGGAAGAAATTCATGCCGACGTTTGTGCATGCGCAATTGAACTCCTGGGTTTATCTGAACAGGCTATAATATATATACAAACAAACAATAAAAATAGAAACACATTTACATGAAAGACAGTGAATGATGCATTGTTATTTTTATATAGTACTAGCTGAATACCCGTGCTTCACCTTGGCCGATAAGTATTTTTTATGTTGAGTTTAATAAGATATTATCAAAATTAACGCTACTACATAATTTTTGTACAGCTTATTATTGCACGGACTTTAAAGTTAACCCAGGAACTTCAACATCCGCTTAAAAAGTTAGGTAAACAGAGACAAATACACATTGAAAAGCATAAAACTAACAAATTTGAAGTTTTAAGCACTTATCTCTTCGATTGACATCGCCCCACCGAACATTACAACAGAATCTTATTGTAGAGAATTTAGTAACCTTTTGAATAGCCGTCTTCCACTTACTATGAGTTCCCAACCGTTTTCGAGATATTTTAGAAAATATACTGATATCCGAAAACTTTGTATCACCATTCATACAATTTTTTTCTATATACTTCGTTTCTGAATACCCAAACAGAAAATTAGTTTTGAAAAGTATTTCTATCAATTTTTCTGGTAAATGGCTACATAATTTGCTTAAAAAATGGTTTCATTCGTTTTCCTACGTTAAGGAATCTTTTGCACAAATTTCGCTCCAAAAACCATGTTCCAGTAAACGGATTCAACTGGTCAATGAACTTGACGTTTTAAATGAGAAGAAAGATTTTTGTACCAAATGTTATCAAAATCTAACCATTTTTGAGCCGATGAGGAACTTCTTAATAATTCAAACCCCCCTAAAAGTACTTAAACATTTGAATATAAAAAAAAAAACTTTCTTAGTGAGTGTTTACATTCTAAACGGATTGCCTGTGCAAACTTTTTAAATTTTTGTGTTAAGTGGTTCGGGATATTATTACCTCGGATGGACCATCACCAGGGCTTAAATTCTATGAGGGACAGAATCACAGTTTATTTCAAGTAATTCAAGGACTGCCATCATAGTTGAAATTAACCTCAATTAAAAATAATACTATGAAATAGATAATGTACGGTAACAGCTGTTCTCCTAGCAACGCATTCTACCTAGGCTTGGCTGCTCTAACCAACTAAAACTTTAAACCCCTCAAAAAATACTTAAAAATTCGAATATCAAAAAATACTTTCTTAGCGAGCGTCTACGGTCTATAGGGAGTGTCCATGCAAAATTTCAAGTTTTTCTGTCAAGCGGTTTGGGCTGGGCGATGATAGGTCAGTGAGTGAGTGGTATTTGACAAATATATCGTAGATAATAACATTATACTATGCTATTATTTAGTATAATAACATTATACTACGCTATTATTTAGTATAATAATAATAAATAAAGCCTTTATTACATGAAGAAAAACAATACAATAAGAAATTATTGCAAAGAACTACTAAAGTAAAATTAATAAAAATTTGAATTCTTTTCCTCTTAAATTACTATTTACAACATTATTATTTAGTATAATAACATTTTTTATTAATTGTATTATTAAAAAATTTTATTGTACTAATTAATCGTAAAAGATAAATATATGAAAATTTGAAAAACATAAAATGTGATATATCTCTCAATTGAAAAATGTTTCCAATCGTTTCTTTCAGTTACTTTTTATTGCTTCCGGACTATACAATGGATTATGCTTGCAGGTACTTGTTTTATTGGTTCCTTAGCAAAGGAAAGTTAATGAAACCATTTTTAAGAGAATGTCTGTAACCGTTTTTGAGAAAAGTGGAAAAACAAATTTTTGTAACTCATTTTCAGTTTGGGTGCTTAGAATTGTGGGATTCAATTCAGATATTTTACGGATGTTTGAAATTCATCTAAACTAATATGTTTAAATTTTAGTTAGATTTGGAGTTAAGGAAGTATTCGAAAAAAAATATTTTAGTAGTGGACATGAAAAGTTTTCGGATATTCGTATAATTTCGTAAATATCTCGAAAACGGTTGTGAAATTGTGGTTAATGGAAGGTGGCCATTCAAATGCTTACTAAATTCTCTACAAAAAATGTTCTGAAGCAATTTTTGATGGGGCAATGTCAATTGGAGAAATAAGTGCTTAAAACTTCAAAAGTGTTTGTTTTGTTCTTTTGAACGGGGTTTTGTCTTTGTTTAACACACTTTTTAATTGTTTGTTGTTTGTTTTAAATTGAATTTAGAAGTAAAATTAGTATTTTAGTAAAAGAAGGCAAGAAAATGAGAAACTTATTGGTAATAGTGTTTTCCTAGAGCGAACGTTGAGATGGTGGGCGAGTCATTTCCGCTTAGGATACTGTCAGTTTCCTGTTGTGGCGCTTTAAACTGACTTCTCTATGAGATTTTATTTTATATTTTTAAGGAAAGATCAAACCTTACTGCTTCTGTTCCTTTACTACTTGTACTAGGCATAAGAATGGAACCGTGCTAAGATGCAGTTCCTGTGAGTCGGTCTTTTTCTTGTGCACTAAGCACAAGAATATAGAATACTAGCTGAATACCCGTGTTTCGTCACGGTAGATAAGTAGTTATTTTATAGCGTTAAATGATGGATCATCAAATTTAACACTCCTACTTAATTTTGTGCAGTTTATTATAGCACGGTTCCCATCATACAATATGTTAGTCATCAGTTTATAGGTAATCAAAGTATAATGTTTCTTGACATTGGGATGCTCCGCACCAGTATCCAAAACAGATAACGTAGAGATAACCCGTTATCTATAGGTTACCAGCGTGGGCGTATATAAGGGGAACTGAGGGATGTGCAGCCCCCCCCCCCCCAAAATTTTGATTTGATGGTAAAAATGTGTCTTAAAAACCTTAAAAATAAATTATTTATTTTATTTATTTAGTTTAACGATGCACCACTTTGAGGTGAATTGCATCGAGTAACTTTGTAGCTATATGCTGTTCATAGATATGTTGTTATCCTACGCCAGTTAAGTATACTGTATTACTATTTACATATTATTTACATGTAATAAAAAAAAATATAATAAATAGAAAAAAATAATAATTCAACAATTGAAATATGAGATAAATGATAAAATTATTTAATTTTTAAATAAAAGAATTATCGGATTTTTATATTTTGTCGTACAGGTTTACGTTTTTTAAATGTGTAAGTATGTCGTCAATATGGTGGCTACTGTCAGTAAGTAGGTCAGTAATGTCCCGTGGTATGTCCAAGTTCGTTATAAGAAGGCAGTCGAGTAATATATGTTTAACTGTTAGTTCCGTATTGCAAATCCGACATTTTGGTATTTCAGTATTATTCATTAAGTATTCGTGAGTCATGCGTGTGTGGCCTATTCGCAGCCTTGCTAGAACTATTTCTTCCCTTCGGGAATTTCGGTAAGCGGATGGCCAGTCAGTAAGTATGTGTTTGATTTGTCTCAATTTGTTTTCAGTCATATTATTCCAATCATGTTGCCACTTCTGATGTATGGTATTTCGGTTAATTGTCGTTATGTCTTTGTAGTAAAGTTCATAAGGTGGGTATGTGTCTTCCTCGCAAGTTTGGCATGCCAGTCAGCAGTCGTACTCAGTCCAAGGTTTTCATGTCCTGGGAGCCACCATAAAGATATATGTTTTCCTAATGAGTGTAAGTAATAAATGTGTTCTTTGATTTCAGTGCAAGTAGGGTGTAACGTGTACATGTTTTGTAGTGACTGGAGTGCACTCAGTGAGTCTGTGAAAAGGATTATGTGTGAATGTTGTGTTGATGGGATATTCTTTAGTGCAAGGAGTATGGCATGTAATTCCGCTTCATATATGCTGCAACTTGGAGGTAATTTTTCAGAAATAGAATTGCCATCTACAATCGCTGCAGCTCCTACACCATTATCTGTTTTCGATCCATCAGTGTAAATTTTGAGGTAGTGTTCGTGTTTTGTTAAAATTTCTTTGAAATATCGGTCATAAAAAAGAGTTGATGATGGTTCCGTCTTTTTGTGTGTTGTGAATGTTAGGTTAATGTCAAAGTTTGTTACTGTCCAAGGTGTTATCGATATGAGTCTGTGAGGTTTACTGTCCAAGTGTAAAAATCCGAATAGCTCTTTTATTTCTTTGAATCTCACAGAAAAAGGTCGGGCGTGATTTCTCCTTTGGTCATACAAATCTGCATTAGTTGCTTCTTTTGTATTTACAGAACATGATAGCGTTAGCATTTTATAAAAATAACTTGCTGACAATATAGCTCTCCTAATGGTCAGTGGTGGTTCATTTGCTTCAGCATATAGACTATACACAGGGCTAGACCTGAACGCACCTAGTGCCAATCGAAGTCCTGTATTATATATGGGATTGAGTATGTTCAGTGTACTGGGCTTGGCAGACGAGTATGCTACACATCCATAGTCCAGTAGTGACCTGGAGAAACTCCGATAGACAGTTAGCATTACTTTCCTGTCAGCGCCCCATTTTGTATTACTTAGAATTCTTAAAAGATGCAATGATTTTTTACATCTCTTAACAAGTTCCTTAAGATGGGGCACCCATGAGAGTCGTCTGTCGAAGTGGAGTCCCAGGAATTTCATGATATTGGTTTGTGAAACTGGTGTTTTGTTAAGAAGTAGCTGGTAGTTTGTGTTTTGTCTTTTCTTAGTAAAAAGTATTGATTTAGTCTTTTGTGTGGAAAATTTCAGTCCGGTAATTTCTGTCCAAAAATAAATTAAATAAGATCATTTCTTTTATAAGCACAATTGGTTTGATCCATTCCTTTTTCATTCCAAAGATCATTTCATTTTAGTTGTAATAGTGTTTTATTTGCCTAAAACTATTCCAAGTTGATAGTATTCCATACCCCAATAATTCAAGGACTGCCATCATAGTTGAAATTAACCTCAATTAACGGTAACAGCTGTTCTTTATCGTTCTAGCAACACATTCTACCTAGGCTTGCCTGCTCTAACCAACTCAAACAACTTTAAACCCCTCTAAAAATACTTAAAAATTCGAATATCAAAAAATCCTTTCTTAGCGAGCGTCTACGTTCTATAGGGAGTGTCCATGCAAAATTTCAAATTTTTCTGTAAAGTGGTTTGGGCTGGGCGATGATAGTGAGTGAGTGGTATTTGACAAATATATAGTAGATAGAAGCAAAATTCATCTATAAAATAAGAGTGATACTAGCAAATATTAGTTGATTGTACCTTCATTAATGGATCAGATTTTTGGGGATTGGTTATCTACAGGATATCACCTTTTTCTAGCTAGGATAAAAGTTCTTTCAAAAGAAAAGCCACCACACCCAATTTGTGAACATATTAACTACCATTAAAAAAACAGCAGAGTGTTAATTGAAAAACAAAATCATTGCTCATAGCTTACCTCTTTCTGTTTTTCGAGAGGGAGGTCGTTTCTTTTTGCTACTATATGCAGAGGAGTGTTTCGGTCCTTATCCACAATGTTCACAGCTTCCTCAGCCTTTGTTGACATGAGGAGTGCTCTTAGGACCAAAGGATCAGATTGAGAAACAGCTAAGTGTAGGACTGTCCGTCCGTGGAGATCCTGATGGCAGAAACAATAAGATTTATTAAAGATTTATAAATGGTCCAAAACAATTATGAAGATGAAGGTTCGATAAAAATAAATGAATAAAAAATATTTTTTAAGAAAATGAGTTTTTTATTTGCCCATGGCCTCACTAATGGCCTAATGAGAGGAATAACTAATCAATAAAGAATTTATACAAAGCATTCACAATTACCCAAGGGCTCCTTAGAGCCCTGATGAAAGCTTCATAATCATTGCTAAATTATAAGGTAATGATATTTTATCATTGCTTGGGGTACAATTTTTTTCCTGGACATATTATTAATGTGTCTGCAGTTTATTTAAAGCCTTAGCTGTTCGATATTTTTATTTACCCAAGTTGTTTATGAAATTTGAAGGAGATTTTTGCAATTAAATAATTTTGAGTTTTCTGCTCGTTGTAAAAGTGTTCATAATGTAGAAACAACCATCGGCATACATAGGGGCGGGGGCTGAGGTGGCTGCAGCCCCCTCCTTCCTAAAATTTTGATTTAATTGGTAAAAATTTGTCATGAAAACCTCAAAATTAAATTAAATTAGATCACTTAGTTCAGATTTTTTTTGGGTGTAATAGCATTTTAGATAGGTAAGCTATTCCAAGTTCTAGGTTGTTAGCACTCCACCCCCCCCCCCCCCAGATTATTTCCTATATATGCCCTTGGAAACAACAAGGATGTTTTAACGTCAATTGTTTTCTGTAGATATTAATAATATATCCAATTTCATTATTCCCAATGGGAGCTTCCATTTTTATTATTTTTTTTTTTTATTTTTTTTTTTAATTATTTTGCATATTACTCCGAAAGAATTCATGTCAGAGACCTTCCCAAGGTGTTAAAAGATTTTTAATAACATTTTCTATAATGTTTTCTTCTTCATAAATGTTAAAATAGATTCGCAGCAAAGCAAACAGAAATTAGAATAAAAACTAGGGCAAAAAAAAAATCAACATTTTTGGTATCATTTTTTTCAACGACTTCAAATACATTTAGGATTTTTATGTTCTAATAATAAAACAACCACCAAATGTTGTTTAAATCAGCTTAATAGTTTTTGCATAATAATTGGCAAAACAATTAAAAGTTTTCGAATAGTATCAAAATCCATACAAAATTGGTTAACATATCGCACTAGTATTTCTAAAGTAACACAACTCAAAATAAAACTCAACTAAAAATGTGTCACTCTTGCCTATGTAGAGGTCTTAGGGTTAAGAATGGAAGGGTGACACAAGTGCCCTCTGGTATACAAGCTCTGAAGCTAGGTAGATGATGGTTGATAAAGATATATTTACCATTTCTTTCACAGCCTATGACGGTGTGAATAAAACCGATTTTTGAGTTGTGTCACTTTAGAAATACTAGTGAATTATGTGAAACTTTTTTCTTGTACTTCTCTCATTCACAAGGCGTTAAAAGATTTGGAAGCCCAGTGGCCGTAAGCGTTAAGGTGTGAGCACTTACCACTCCGTGCCAAAGGCTCGTGGGTTCGGTTCCCACTAGGGGTAGTGGCTTTTCTTTAGAAAATAGAAAAGGGTGGTCCTATAGATAAACCCTCCTAAAATTAGTACTTAATAATAAATGGACGTTAAAATTTAATAACAATGGTAATAATAAAAAATTTGTAATAACATTTTCTATAATGTTTCATTATTAAAAAATTTAAAACTGATGATGATAAAAGTAGCAATAAGTCTGAAAACTAGGAAAATGTTCCGGGAATTTTTCATTTCATGGGTATCTCAATTATTGTTATTTCAGTTCTTCAGAAGATTTTCCATTAAAAATTAGCATCTCCTCTCAACATCCAGCTCAAAATAGATGCGCTCTGGACTATTACCTCTCCGTAGATCTCCTAACTATTTTCTACATAAAGTAATAAATATGTAGATAATTTATTACAAAATAATAACATACCTGAATGTTAATGAAGGCGCCATGCTTTACGAGCAGTTTTATGCTGGCAAGCGAAGATGTATTTGTATGAGTTTCGACCGCTTTATGAAGAGCTGTCTTACAGCCAGCATTCTTCTGGTTAACATCAAACGCTTTCGAATAAAGCAGCTCACATAAAACTTGTGCGTAATTATCGCCCCTGGATGCGAGGCTGTGAAGTATTGTGTTTCCTTCACCGTCTAGAGTCTAAAAAAAAAAAATTGTTTGTCTCAAAAATTATAGAAAAAATATATGAATGAGAACTTGCTAAGTACAAAGCTTTTATACAATACAACAGAGTTTTGGGGTTTTCTTGCTTTATTTTTGCCATTTGAATAATAAAACGTCTGAATCACACAAACTACATCATCTTATATGTAAACTATGTGTGTTTACATGTAATTCTTATTGGTTTGAATAAAAACTCTTAGTTAGTATTTTGTACCAAAACTTCTCTTTTTGGGGGGGGGGGGGCGGAAACTTTATACCTATATATTGATAGACAGTGCTCTCATTCCAGCTGTAATGATTTGATGAGCACCATACGGTGATCGCCGTATTGAACCTGTGAAAAGTGGGTAAGCCCTAATTCTTCCTTGACTTAAACTAGTTCTTTATTAACAAGAAGAAAAACAGTCATGTCCAACTGATGGCTGACCAGATTTGGCGACAGCTTTCTTATCATTCCAAGGAAAATCTTCTTTTGATTTTTTTTTTTTTCGTATAGACTTTATTCAATTTACAGGAAAAAAAAAATGTAAGCCTAATACCTTAACAGTCGCATTTTACTGCTAAACATATTTTAAAAAATAGAAAATCGATAAACGTGTTCACAGGAGAAAAACCAATATGGACTATTTTCTTCAGCTGAGATCATTCTATCAAAATTTGCTAATTATAAACTCGTATAAAAAATTATTAAGCTTTCGATTGGTCATCTTCCATTAGTCACAATTTTATAACTGTTCTCAAGATATTCAAGAAAGGATACTAGAAACAAAAAACTACCTTATACCATTAGTTAAAATTTTTGAGTACTACTCCCTCTTCTCGTTTTCTTCACTTTTCTCAAGAATATTTAAAAGATAATGCCTTGATAATGATATTAAAACTAGACATTGATCGCTTCATCTGTTCAAGAAAAGGTTCATGAACTCTTCTAATGTATTCAAAAGCCCCAAAAGGGTAATAATAAAGCAAACAAAACAAAAAAAAGAATAAGCATTTTATTCGTTTAATTTATTTTTAGATGTCTTACTTTGTGAAGAGTTTGCTTTGCATTTTGTACAAGGGAGTCAGCTAATAATCTTGCCGCCAGAGGAATATCGTTTCTTGAGATCGCTGCGACATATAATGGAGTTTGGCCTTTGATGTCTTTTCCTGTTAGTATGTCCATTAAGTATTCTTCCTTCATATAAAGCTTTACTTTACTGTAAAGCTCTTCATAAAAATGACGTCTCCTTGGTCCCTCTTGTATGAGAGCAATGAGGTTCCTGAAATGAAAAACACAGTACAGTTAATTTAATACAGTTCAATAACCTAAGTATTTCTTTTTTTTTTTTTTTTTTTATTCAGAGTAAATTGAGAAATTAAATTTTACATATGCCCTGAACAGTTTCTAGCTAATTTTGACTTTTCTTACTGATGAATTCTTAATTGAGGGAATCTACTGCATGAAAATCATGAAATTGAAAATAGGGCACGAAAGTCACAAAAAAGTCATGAATTTCGAAACCATGTCACGAAATTTCAGTTTTACCGCTCAGTCTAACATAATCTCAGGACTTCTGTGCATTTGTAATTGTCGTCGTTTTCGTACGGTGACTCATTTCTATCTGCCTTCACATCCTCTCCTCTGTTAGATTCCTTTGTTGTAGTATTTACACATCAATTATCCATTATTTACTTGTTTTTTTTTTTTTAATTTCTCTTTATTCATATTCAGACTTTAATATTGAATTTATGTACACTTTAATTTACTAAATTATGTACATTCGCAATAAATATTTAGTTAGTAATATTTTTAGAAATTTTGAGTTCTACTACCATTGTTCGAAATTTTTGAGGCTTCTAATTCCATATTCATTCTAAAAATTTTAGTATCATTGTTTCTTCACATTTATAATTAATATAACGAATTAAAACTCGTCTTTTATAATAATTATTTTCTCGGACTTCCAATATGTTTGACCCAGACTTCAAAATTTTGTTCACACTTACACAGTTTCACCTAAACATATTGCTGTTTAGAGAGAACAATGACATAACTTTAAAAATGTGTCAAACGCAAATAAGTCCATAGATAATATCAGAAACACATCCATACACATTGTTCCACTCAGGACCGCCAGAGAACATTCGACTCTTTATAACTTATTTATTTGACACAACAACAGACAGAAAATGTGTCTACTAGAACAACGAACAATTTTCAGGGAAACAATGATGTAACTGCTCTTAACACGTTGGCGACTAAACCGTATGACCTAAGATAATTTTCCCTGGCTGAATTTTTTCCCCCAAAAAATGTTCTCTTTATTCAATGCGTTGAATGTATCAAGACAAATTTTACCGATTCGAAAAATTTTCAACGGTAAAAAATGTCTGTCGAACACCCTTCGACATCCATCATTTCAAAGGTAATTGCTTCCACATGGGTGTTCGAAAGGGATTTTTTACTTGTGAGAAATATAAAATTTGTGACGGAACATACCTAAAAATGTGTGCCCTACTCTACTGGACAAAAAAAAAATATGTGCTGTGTATTAAAGGAGAAAAAAAACTTGTATTTCTATCTCCTGAATTTGGGCTTTTTAGCAACATCGGTGAAAAAATTGACATCTTTGTTTCGGGTAAATGACTCTGAATTCCTGTTGATACTGGAGCATACAATTACAGTGCTCATATGGCCCCTGTATTTGCTATGGTTTGGTACAGTATTACATTATAATAAAGAACTATGATAAAAATTATAAAAATAATTTCTTACGCTCTGAGATCAGATTTTTTCATCAGTTTTTCTGGTGATGTGAAACTTTTATCATTGAGAAGAGGTTTTATCTCTTGGATGGCAGAAATCCATTCGATTCCAACAATACCTTCTTTCAAGAGCTTCTTTTCTTTTAATCTTTCCACAGCTGGTTTCTCCAAACCAACTTCATTAACCTCTATCGAATCAGGCCTTAAAGGCCGAGAAAATAATGGTGCCTGCTAACAATTAGCAAAATTGTAATTAAAATATAAAATTTTATGGATAAAATATAAAAAGTACTCAGTAGAAATATTATTTGTCTAAATGTATTTTAGAGACAAAGTATAGCCAGGGTATCTACTGCACGAAAAAGTCACGAGAGTCATGAAAATGTCACGAAATTGAAAATAGGGCACGGAAATCACGAAAAAGTCATGAATTTTGAAACCAAGTCACGAAATTTCAGCTCTTACCGGAATATAACGTAATCCCGGTACTTCGGCGCATTCGTAATTGTCGCCGTTTTGTATGCATTTACAAATAAATTTAATTTCTTTATTTATATTTTTTGAATATATGTAGACATAAATATTGAAATTCTATACACAGGGCCAATTTCAAACCAATAGTTAAGGCTTTTTCATTTTCATTGAAGTTATTTTCTTTTTAACGAGCGGGTCATTCCATGTCAAATCAACACACTTTTTCGGACTTGATGTCTCAGATTTTCATGATTTTTGGTTTTCAGTAACATATCATAGACTTATAAAAAAATACCAAATTTCAGCTATGTAGCACAATTATTTTTTATGTTATTAATTTTTAAAGATTTAAAATTTTATGAAAAAGTGTCATATTTTGGTACCTTTAGATGCCTATAGGCTCGCAACCATTGATGATATAAACCTGGGAGTGGTTTCATTTTAAAGCTATTGAATGGGGCTTTAATATGATATGCAACAAAGTAGAGGTTACATTAAAAAAAATTGGAAATTTTAAATTTCTCAAAAAGTGGCAATTTTAAAAATTTCAAAAAATTACCAAAAATGGTTTGTAATGCCTAAATACATATGGCAAAATTTTATCATGGGATCTCAATGGGATCAGGAGATACAGGGTTTCATAAATACCCGTTTTGTCAAAAATACCAGAATTATTAACGTTTCAGAAAATTTTGAATAGTTCATTGAATGAAACAAGCATTGGCTATTAGCTGTACATTTTTCTAATGGAGAAAGGTCACATAAACAGTGCCTCAAAAATACACATGTGTTGTAAGTTATGTACCAAAGTGTATTTTTTTAATTACTAATTTTCTAAGCAGTGTGTAGGACACTAGAAAATTAATAAAACCCAATGATTACTTTATTGTACCATGATTGGAAACCTCTCTTTAAATCACTTTGCCATCACTTCATAGCAAAAGAATAAAGTGCATTTTTGAGACATACCAAGGGAAATCTCCTGGAATGTGAAGTGGGTGTCATTTGTGTATTTTCTGAGAATTATTCGATCATTTTGCAAGATGAGGCACAATCATATCATTGGTCAAATAGTCAGGCAACTTGTCACCCTTTTGTGGTATATTTTAAGGAGAAAGAAATCGAACATTTAAATTTTGTAGTAATATCAGACTGCCTCAACCAGAACACTACGGCCTTCTACCTGTTTCAAACAAAGTTGATGGAATATCTGAAATATAAGTTTCAAAGACCTCCCAAAAAAATTGTCTATTTTTCTGATGGCTCTGAGGCCCAATACGAAAATAAAAAAAACTTTATAAACTTGTATAATCACAAGCAAGATTTCGGAGCTGAGGCGGAATGGCATTTTTCAGCAACAGCACATGGCAAAGGACCATGTGATGGGCTGGGACCACAGTAAAAAGTTTAGCAGCCAGAGCAAGCCTACAAAGACCGTATCAGGACCAAATTATGGAAGCAAGGCAACTGTTTGAATGGTCACATCAAAACATATCAAACATAGAATTGGTATTTGTGACCCTTGAAGAATACATTAAAACTGAAGAACTGGCCAACCGGTATAATACAGCTATACCTATTCCAGGCACCCAGAAATTTCATGCCTTCATACCTCTCAAATGCAGAACCAAAGTAAATGTAAAATTATTTTCTTCCGCAGTTGTTTCAAGCATATTTCCTGTTGTAAAGGGCAAACAGCAGATATTATTTGCTGATATTAGTAGGTATGTAATATCAATCTATGGTGACAATTGGTGGTTGAGTTATGTTCTGGATAAAGATGAAGATTGCAGTAAAGTGCAAGTTACATTCCTCCATCCTTCAGGTCCATCGCCCTCATTTATATACTCCACAACACCTGATACACTGTGGATCCCTTCTGCTGATGTGATATGTAAAGTGAATCCTGTGACAGAGACTGGCCGAACATACAGTTTACGAGATTGTGAAGTGAACAAATGTGTGGGTCTCTTCCAACGATTGAAGTCTTGATGAACTAATTTGTTAACTTTACCAATAATATTGGACTTTTAATGGTATGTGTCTAAGTGACCTTTCTCCATTAGAAAAATGTACAGCTAATATCCAATGCTTCTTTCATTCAATGAACTATTCAAAATTTTCTGAAACGCTAATAATTCTAGTATTTTTGACAAAACGTGTATTTATGAAACCCTGTATCTCCTGATCCCATTGAGGTCCCATGATAAAGTTTTGCCATATGTATTTAGGCATTACAAACCATTTTTGGTAATTTTTTGAACTTTTTAAAATTGCCACTTTTTGAGAAATTTAAATTTTAAGATTTAAATTTAAAATTTCCAATTTTTTTTTTAATGCAACCTCCACTTTATTGCATATCATATTAAAGTCCCATTCAATAGCTTTAAAATGAAACCACTCCCAGGTTTATATCATCACTAAAGGTACCAAAATATGACACTTTTTCATAAAATTTTAAATCTTTAAAAATTAATACCATAAAAAATAATTGTGCTACATAGCTGAAATTTGGTATTTTTTCATAAGTCTATGATATGTTACTGTATACCAAAAATCATGAAAATCTGAGACATCAAGTCCGAAAATTGTGTTGATTTGACATGGAATGACCCGAGCATGAAATGTGCTTTTCAAATCATTAAAATGTCACGAAAAAGTCCCGAAAATGGCTTTCACAAAAGTAGTAGACACCCTGATAGCACAAAAATAAATAATATCAATTTATTATGAGTCTGATTCCAGGCGATGAGTCTTGTCATAAATTTGGTAGAGACACTGAAATGCTTGGTTAACCAACAGAATTTGTCTATCAGAAGATGGTTTTTTGGGTAAGATTTTTCCCCCTAAAATTGTAACACCTACGTTTTTGTGTTACTTGGCTTCCTGGTACACGTTTTATAAGTACTTGGGCATTGGGCAATTTAAAGAAACTATTTACAATGCCATATCTATAACTGTCATTGAGGAAAATAGAAAAAAAAGCATATTTTGCTTGGGTTTTTATTGTTGCCTTTAGGTTTTTGAAACCGGTTGCAAAATCGTAGTAAATATAAAGCAGCAAAATTTGAAAGCTTACTAACCCTACGAATATGGTTCTTATGTGATTTTTTTGATAAAGCAATCTCATTTGGAGAAATTGATGCTTTAATGGACTAATCTTCGCTTAAGTTTCCTGTTTTGGAGCTTAAACCTTTAACACACAAAATTTTTTTTGTATAAAACAGGTTTATTTTTTTTTTTTTTTTTTTATTTTAGACCATTGAAAAATACCTGCCAATCTGTAATTATTGTATTGAAACAAATATGGTTCCAAATAAAAGGATGGGACATATATGTCCCTCTGAGAGATCTTAAAAATTTCTTAGCCCCTTCACAACCTTGCACAGGCAGGGGATTTAAGTATGACTTATATGTCCCTCTGTGCGTTAAAGGGTTAAACTCTTACTTCTCTTTGAGATTTAATTTTATATTTTTCTCAAATGATTAAGACAAAGCATTAACTGTTTCTATTCTAAGCTTTGCTAATGACACTAGGGATAAGAACGGAATCACGGTAAGATGATGCAGTTCTAGCAAGTTGACTTTTTAGAAGTTATGATTTACTTGCGTGTAGGACTTTTTAAAAGTTTTGATTTATTGCGAGTTGGACATTTTAGAAGTCATAACTACTATTATGGATGGAAATTTGTGGCAACATGTAGATTTCCATCCTCAGAATTATAAGCGATTGAAAGTAATATAAATATTTAAACAAATGAATTGTAACAATAACACAAATCTTTTACTCTACTGCATTATACACAGGAATGAAACACTTTCAAGGACTTAATTTTCAAATCTTAATTTTGTACAACAATTAACTCTCCCAGCTGGGTTCGGAATTCAGGACTATTTAACGCTTCCTAATTGTGCTGCTAGGCTTCATTCATGTCTTAGCTTGGTAAGTTAATTCATCAAATGGATTTAATGCTGCAAATAGATGGCAAAGTTTCTATTTATCTGAAGCCAGACGATGTTATTGTCATATAAAGCTCAAAGTTGGTACTTTCACTACGCCATTTTGTAATACATACTGTAAAACAGGAGAATCTGGAATCAAATCCTAGCCTGCGGAGCTAATTTGTCTAAAATAAATAAAAAAATGTAAAAGTCCATCACGCAGGAGCTGCATTCATTAAGCACATTCTGCTGCATTCGTGAATAATTTGCTTAAAATCTAACATATAAAATTCTTGTGTCACAGTGTTTGTAACAAGACTCCTCCGAAATAGCTTGACCGATTTTTATGATTTTTTTTTTTTTTTTTTTCATATTCAGAATTTCTTAAAATAGGATATAAACTATTTTTCTAGTACTGACTTGATAAATTGCAGCTAAACACTGTTCTGATGATATTTGGTGCACTTCATCTATAATTCGGTCTCTTAATTGCTCTCTTGAGTTGATTGACACCGAATAAACTTCCTGCTTTAAGGTTCCCCATACAAAGAAACGAATTACTAAAATTCAATATCTTTCCATAATTTGAAGTAAAAATTCTGCAATATTTGAAGATGGTACAGGTAGGGATTATCATCACCTTTCGAAGTTCGTCATATTGCCTGCTGAGATATTCCTAATGCAGGCGCTGTACTCATTTTCTTCACCGATGATCTGCTCTTAATTCTGCCTTCATTATGAAGTAAAAATGACCCAGTCTCTGACAGTCTATTAAAAGTTATCAAAAAGACTGTTGATTAAACATGTTTCTATTTGTGAATTGGCTCGCATACTCTCGCACCGCTTCTAAAGCATTATCATTGCAGAAATCGTACATGAAACCTATATCAGCATCAAGAGATTGAATTTTAGTAATTGGTTTCTTGAAACAATTCGCAATGACAATTTTTTTCCATTGTAAATTTAAATAAATATTTAAAAAAATGAAACTTGTCTTTTTTCTTGTTTTACGATTTTCTCCAAAACGAAGCAAACACGAGCAAATCTCTAAAAGACTTATTGTCTTATTTTTTTGCTCCTGAAGTTTTGCCATTTAAAATCGGGACACCCTGTGTATATATATATACATACACACACACACACACACACACACACACATATATATATATATATATATGTGTGTGTGTATTTAATGGGGATCATCTTTAAGTACTAAAACTAAAGATTTGAAAAAGAAAACGAAAAATATCATTCAAACGAAAGTAAATTGATACAAAATGAATAAACTTACCAGTAACTGTGTGTTGTAACCATTCATAGGCCGAGTTACTGGTTTGCAGGCTGGAGGAAATGCGACAATTTGTCGAGGAGGCGGTCGTACATATTTAATATTAACCATTTGAACTGGCATTTTGGAAATATCAATAGGTCCAAAGGATGATTCCGTAGAGCCCAAGTCACATTCACCTGAACACAGAAATATCTTTGCTAATTGGCTTTGAATACATTTTTAAAATACATTAAAAATCACATTTAGTCAATCAGCTATTGAATCGATTTGTCCATAGCCATTAGTCTAGAAGAAGAATAATACATCTATAGTAACTTATTATTCCTAACATATTTCCTAAAACTTTTTTGAATACATTTAAATTATCTTAACGTTTTTACTTGTCTTCATTTATCTGGCATCTACTTATCATTAACCTAAATTTCATTTACTGAAGGCAAAGAAAAATCTCTTGCATAAGTAAAGTGTCCAGAGAGTTTTGATTAGTTGCTAATTTTGCTGGCGTCCCCAGGACAATATAGATTCTTCTAAAAATCTGTGTTTTTCTTTATCCGAATCCCAACTTTAAATTGCTTCATATATTAATTTGAGTATCTTACCAAATGAATCTGATTCAGATACCCTCTTCTCGGCTCTTGGATTAGGCGAATGCAAAGAGAAAGGCGAGGGAGGGATGCTAGCAGGCGATCCGTAGCTCGATCCATAGCTTGAATAGCTCGAATCAGGAGAGTTGCAGGTATCCAAGTCCTTCATCTTTGGTGGCGAGATTACAGTCACGGGATCGATTTTGATTTCCTTCTCTTTTTGTCCTGACACCTTGTCAATAGCCTCATAGAGATTTTGGATTTGATCTTCATTCAAATTCTTCATTATATCGCTCAGATCCTGAGGTGTTACAACTTCATTTTGTACCTCAAAATCTTCGACTGTCTGAGGGATCTGAAAAGAGAAATTCAAATTTAAATCTCTTAGTAATATCTAACATCTAGAAAGAGTTTCAACTGAATCCATCGTTTATAAATAGATACCCAAACCAAAAATTATAGCCCATTCAGTTAGATGGAATAGTTCTAATCTTCCAGAACCAGAAGCCTATAAAGGCAAAGCTGTTTTAAGGTGACATTCGCAGATAGAAAACAGTGTTCTCATGGGCAGATTTCTCTGGGGCTCACAAACTTGACCCAGTAAAACTTGTTCTGAGGGATTATTATAAACTTTTTTGAAAGCTAATAGATATTTTCAATCATGCTTTAAATAATTTCAATCCACAACTAATGAAATGATAGGACAGAAAGTAAAGTTGTAAAAATGATAGTTTATAATAGTCTTGAGCTTGTTACAAACAATCAATGAAGATTATTAAAATGGATATTTATACCGCAAAATCAAAATCATACCTGATAAGGAGTTGTCAAGGAGAAATGACATGGTGGGATAATAATGCCGCCACTCTGAAGCCCTGGCGAGATCATTTGCGAAATCTACAAAAAGAAAAACCAACTATTAGCATTTCAAACAAATTGGTTTATTATAATAATTTATTTCTTTGATTTTAAGAGCCCACTACATGGTCAATTTGCTATATTAAACCAGAAGAATGCAAGCAAAATTAGGAAAGTTTAGGTCCTTAAAAAGTAAAGAACTTAAACTACCAGGCCAGTGTCGTGGCATATGTGTTCTGCGGGCATATGTGTCATGGCGTGTGCGACAGCAGGTAGCTTGCCTGTCTTTTATCCCCACTACTGCGGGCCTTACCCTATACCCTTCGTATTTGGTTTGGAACCTCATTACATTATTCCAGGTTAGGTTTGCAGGTCAGGTACCGTATGATACTGAAAACGACAGAAAAATCCCTACAGCGAGTCCGTTTTCATCGCGTATTTGACACTTAATTAAATTGTAATAAATCCACTAAAAGTGCATCATTTCAAAAGTTTCTTCACTTATTTATTGTTTTATATGTTTGCCTAAATAACTATACAAAAAGAAAACTTGGGCCCTGATGGAAATTTTTTCTAAGGAATCGGTCCTGAAAGCGTTAAAGCATGAGTAATAAACAAACAAAAATACCAATTATAAAATTCAAAATAAAAACAGTATAAATGCTATTAATGCTTTGAATTTATAAAAGTTGTTTAAAAAAAAATACTATGTTGTATTCTCTATACGTGTTAGATAGCAAGATAGTGTCTTATTTGTGGGCTACAATCCGTCAACAGTTCAGACATGTCATTGGGTAAATTAGTTTAATGAGTGTCTTACAGATAATTTCATATTGCATTGTTTACGCAGAGGTGAGACTTGTTGAATGAACATGGGTTAATATATCGTCCCTACCATGTCAAACTATCGAATATGAAAAATCTCATTTTTCAGATTCGAGACTTTGATCTTAGATTGTGGACGATACGGCTTGTCGCAACTCTAACTCCTTTAGAATAGCCTTTAATGCATTAAATAATGTGTAGAATAAGACATTTTTCAATATATCACTTCTTCAATGGATAGAATATGTTAGTTCCCTAGTTTGCTCCAATTTTCATGTTTGGTAGTTTGACATTGTTGGGACGATATGTCCAATTCAAACTTTTGTAAGGACTTCTTTTATTCTATCCGACAGTTTCTGCTACAAGAGTTCAATGATTTATAAGTGGCTGTATCTCCCAAAGCTTTAAATGTGACCACTTGCTATTTATTTACTATGTGAGCAGGGTATCAAAAAATCATGATTTTTTTTAATTAAAAAAAAATCGATTAAGTTGGATTTTTTTTCTTCTTTTTTTTTAAACTAAAATCGGAATTAAAAAATAAATAAATCACATCTTTTGAATTATCTAGTCTGTATTGAGAACTGGTTAATACCTGGTTGTTCATTATATAAACCTCTAACTGAAATATTTGTTTGTTTGGTAAGCAATGCAAACATTTGTCCCAAGTGGATAACTTTGGGAGCATAGTAGAATTGACAGATCATATATGAGGTGTCGACTTTCAAAAAACGATAAGTCCAAATCGTAAAACTATTCAGGGGACACAAAAAAATGAGATTTTATGAATTTCCCCAAAAAAAAAGTTTTTGCTGAATTTGTTTTAGTTTATTTTTTTTTCAGTCATGAGCTATTTTATTTATTTAATTAACTTAATCTGTTTTACTTACGGGGTACGGCCTCAAGTTTGACCTCTGTTGCTCTTTTTTAACATGTTTTATTTTATCAGGGCACTTGGCCACAAGTGTACTCTCCAACTGCTTCCTGTTTTCCGAAGACTCGTCAGAGGCTAAAATCAAAACAATGTTCATCAATTAAAGTTATTACAGGTTAGATGTATGAATACTTACAATGTATTTTTATAAATTATTTATTAGAATCTAATTTGATCATTTTTACCTGGGCTAGGTCTAATTGTCTTCAAAGATATTTTTTATATTGTTAAACAAATAATAAGTGCAATCCTCAATAAAGTGGTTAGTTTTTTTAACCAAGGCTATATAACTCCTTCGGGTGTTCAGGTAAGCCCATGTCTGTTCTTCTCTGGAGGGAAACCGTAGGAGGTTCTTCCTACGAACAGGCGACCATTCCTGGCCACAGATGCCCAGGGTATTTAGTATTAAGGCCGCTCAACAATAGTATTAAGGGTGGTATTGGTGGCAGTGCCTACGTTGTGGTTCGCCTGTCAAAGCTTAGTGGCCATGTTTTACAGCAACTGCAGTTGATTGATCATAACTTGGTGGGGTTCTGAATTGAGCTTAACTCATAGCACTCTGCTCCAGGCTAGAAGCTATGTACAGTGAGTTTCTCCTCGTGGATCTTCTAGTGAATCCCTCGGTCTTGGAAAACCCAGGGAGCTAACAGTGATATCCACATCTTTATGGTGGACAGAGGGTGTTTATAGGCGCGGGTGTGATTTAGAGGCTATAAGATAACCTGTCCCGAAAATCTCTGCTATGTGTAAGTGGGCGTTAAAATTTAAATAAATAAAAACGTGGTTCTCATGAATGTTTTAATATTATTCTTTGTAGAAACAGAATGGGCGTACAGAAGATCGCATATTTTAATATTGTTAAATTATGAGTCTTCTAATAGGAATCTGATAGTGGTACTGTTGGAGCCATAAAAATACTAACTTGAGTAAGAAAAAAAATATTTAATTTTAGCCTGCCAATTTTTTTGCTAGAATTTAAAACCATCATCACTAGGGCTATATGAAAAGAAGGGAGAGATAGAAAACTCTCTTTTTCCCAAATACCAACAAAAATTGCCCACAATTTTTAAAGCATTTATTATTTTAAGCAGTCTTATCAAAATACAACCCATCAGACCACCAAAACTTGAAATAAAGTAACAATATTACTGTCTAAATAAGTGTTTTGTTGTATAAATATATTGGAAATATGAAGAACTTACACGAATCAGATTCATATTCTTCTTCTTGGGGTTTTGAAATGTGGAGTTTCCGAAAGGCATATTCGAAATCAGACTCTTGTTTGTGACCTACAAGACTGTTTCTACTACCCTTTGTAAAGCTTTTTGGAGACCTGCAATTTAAAAAGTATTAATTAAACATTAAGAAATTATTCTCTAAATATTACACTAGAGTCAAAATAATAAATGAAACTTGAAATATATATATTAATTCTTCTGAATATGACCCAATATATATTTTCCACTTGTTCTTTTTTCTTTATTTGGCAGAGGGTCGATGAAGCAGAACACCATTTGTTTTTGTTCAACTATTTTATTTCATCTATTTTGCCCGACATGTTTCGTGCCTTAATTCGCACCTCTTAAGGGGCTTTCCTTATCGGGAAGTCTTCTCGTCATGTGTACTGGCTTGAGTCAGGCGTAAGTATTACGCCTATATATATATATATATATATATATATATATATATATATATATATATATATTGGGGGCGAGGTTAGCTCAGTGGTAGAGCACTCGACTAATGAACTGGAGGACCAGGTTCAAAACCCGAGCGCGCACAAAAGATTTTTTCTTCTAGTGCTGCCGTTCGAGGGTTGGATTTGGGGTCCCAGATCGTCCCTAGGCTCACCCAGCCTTTGATTAATTCAATTAATAATGGGTACCTTGGGTGCTAATGACTCTAGCAGTCGAAGCAGCCAAGGGGAAAATCAGGCGGCCGGAGCATAGTGTTGACCACACTATCTCCCTAGTGTGCTGTATGGTCAAGAATCAGATACCTCTACAGTAACTGCCCCTCTGGGCCCTTGTGGCCTGTTACGGGACTGATTTTTATATATATATATATATATATATATATATATATATATATATATATATATATATGTATATATATATATATATGTTTTAATAAATATCTTAAAAATTGCCTTGTAAAAAATTACTATTTATGTTACATTGTAGTTATCAATGTTAGGCATTGTTTCAATTTTGAGGGAGTTACTTAATGTAAACGCTCATTCTTTTCATGTCTGAGAGTAAGTAATTTTTAAGAAGAGCGATTTCAGAGTTCAAAAGTAGAATAACATATATAAAAAAATAAAAATTATTCCTTTGATTGAATGTTTTACTATGAAGCAGATTGGTTTAGCCGATAATATAAAACTAAAACTAATTAAACTATAAAAATTTTAAATTAAACATTTTGATTTATGACGTTCTTGCTCAGATATCATGGATAGTAGCCTTGAGTCAAAATAAGTCATTATTTTCACTAGAAAATACAATTTATGAGCGTGCAGCAATAAGGAGGGAGCTCCATTTTTGGGGATTTTCAGGACAGAACATTATCATGGATTTAAAAATGATCACTATCTTCTGGTACAATAGGAAGCAGCTCTGGTCACTTCAATAATGGGATCCCGCAATTGAGCCGCTGAGTGAGGTCCACTAAGGACTTTCCATCTGCGTACAGCCAACCCCTGCTCTTAAAACTGAGATATGCAATGAGCCTCACTCACAAATATCTCTGAGAAAATAAGAAGCAATTCTATAATGCATTAAAATGTGTAACATCTTCAGCTACACTGTCGATGATGAGCCAGAAGACTCTATTTTGAATTTTTGTTTTCTGGTTTTGTCATATGAGCTTCCTAAATTAAAAATTTCATTAAAAGCAAATTTTGGTTATTTTAGTTGAAGTCGTAAATTTTGGGTTTTTTATAGAGTAGGTGGCTAACTAAAAAAAAAGTAGAAACTAACTAGAACTTTTTTCAGTTTGCTATAAATGTGTAAAAAGGAGCTGCCTGCTTATTGCTGCATGCCCTTCAATTAAAATGACTTCATGTGGTGGGCCGTAGTGTTGATATTCAATGTTCATTCCTTGTTGCATCCTGTTGGGCATTGGACCTCTTTGTAGTGAACATGTCCAGTCCTTCCCTAGTTAGTTGTGTTGTGTTGTAAGTGCTCCTAATATATGAGGTGTTCCATGTGGTGGCTTATTTTATTTCTCCCATTTATTATATCAACATAGAGTTCTGATGTCTCCCTCTAGGGGGAGCTGCATCCTGTTCCTGCGTTATTACTGTATCCCGTTTGTTTTATTATTAATCAAGATCAATAGATGAATGCGTGAAGCTTTGAGTATTTATTAAGTAGTGTAGTATCACACATACACAAAACTCTGGAAGGAAATTAATTACAAAATTAATAATTGAAATAGCTGCTCATAACAAATGCAAAAGAGCAGAACTATTTATGTTTTTATTTTATTTATATAGGTTATTTTAAGCAACTTATTCAGGAATGCACTCAATACTATCCAAATTCTGAGGAAAGTGCTTAGTAATGCAGCTCCTGCGTGACAGACTTTTTTGGGTGTAATAGTTGGCTAACTATTCCACCCGTACCTTGTAAATGGTTCCAGACCCCCCCCCCCCCCCCCCCGAAATTATTTCCTATTTATGCCCGTGACAAGAAGGCCATGAAGATAAAGATTTGATAAAAAATAAACAATGAATATCTAGAAATATACATAATATATAGTCTTTATAAAGGCTAGTAACTTTATAAAGTAGAGGCAGTATAATTACATAAATAAAAATAAAGCATTGCCAATTCTTGATAAATTTAATTGCATTTTTTTTTTTTTTTTTTTTAGACATTGTACGCATAGAGTGCATAACAATTCAGTTTAAATTATATTAATTCCAATTATTTTTGAGAAATGTTTAATTTTTGAGTGGTACTTCATTTAATATGATTTTCAGAACCTTAATTTGAAAAAATAAGAATAATAAAACTTGACATAAGCATTAAAAAATATCTAAAACTTACATTTCCTTTTTCCCTTTAACTGGAATGTTTAAGGAGATCTTGTTGTCTTTATCCCTCTCTGGTTTCCTTTTCTCAGTAGACATTTCTTCGGTCGTAATATGCATATTTCTGAAATTTGAAAATAAAGATTACCACTGTAAAATAGTTCCAAATTAAGTATACTTCAATGTGAAGGGAAAAAACCCTAAAAGTCTTGTACTTTTATATCATTAATTCAATTCTTAACTAATATTTTCATTGTTTCTCTCATAAAGCCCAAATCGGGTTCTCATTTCTTGGGTTAACTAAGTACACATTAAGTTGACATGTTAAGGATTATCCACAGGAATTTCCGAGGTATAAATTATTTCCACTATAATTTGCATTTGATCCTCACCTCAGCCATTTTTATTTATTAGCTAATTAAATTTTATCACATGACGTTTCGGCCTCAGGGCCATCCTCATAATACTAGAAAAAAACACATTACATGCAATAAATTGCATTTTTAATTTAATTTAAAAATTTAGATGTTTCAAACGTAAACAAAATTTAAACATCTTTGTTTATAGGAATAACAAACATGCAAAAAATATTTTAACTGAATCATATGATTCTAAGTGCCCAAACCAGTACTTTATTCAACAACTATTTTTCCATTATTCTCGAAAACGGTTAAAGATATCGCCTTAAAATGGTTTCGTTCGTTTTCCTAGGTCAAGAAACCTATAAAACAAGTACTCGCAACCATATGATGTTAAAGTAACAATTTTTTTTCGCACGAATTTTGCTCCAAAAACCATTTTCTGGTTTTTAACGAACAACATATTAAATTAGACGGAAAATGTTTGTACCAGATTTCATCAAATCAGGCCATTTTTTACTAAGCATTTTTTAGAGCGAACAGACATATATATATATATATATATATATATATATATATATATATATATATATATAAATAAATTTGACCCACCGTTATTTTCGTTCTCTAGAGGTTCTGAAACGTAAAATTTTCTATTCGGCACTTCCGGATTGCGTCATGAGGTTAACCTTTTAAGGGAGGGAATAACCGCGCTAAAAAAGAAAAGGCATAAGCCCTATCTTGGCTAGAAAATGGTGGTCACCTAAAGAAAACCCGTTCCAAAAATCGACATATCGCACTAGAATTTCTAAGGTGACACAACTCAAAAATCGGTATTTTTCAGTTATTTCTATGAAAGACATGGTAAATATCTCTTCGTCAACCATCAAAACTGTATTTATCTAGCTTTAGCTTCAGAGCTTGTACACAAGAGGGCACTTGTGTAGCAGCTCTTCCGGTCTAAATGGTATTGCCCCTACATAGGACGTTAAAATTTAAATAATGAACTTGAGAAATTGTTTAGCTCCTTTCTTCTTTTTACTACGACGCTACAACCCGATAGCTGTATAAAATATTACTTTTTTATTTAATTTTTTTTTTTTTTTTTTTTTTTTTTTTTACGAAACGTTTTTCTCAATTGTTAAGCATAATACTTAATAATACTGAGTTTCGTAGCAAGTAATGATAACAGTCAGTGAGCACAAATTTGTTTCCCGAATTCTCATAGCATTATAACAAAAATGGGGCAGATTAAGAATTTCGGTCTTGAGTAAACCGTCCTGTTATATATCAAGTTAGATGGAGGAAAAACAAAAGATTTGTCTACAATAATGATTATTTTTTTTTATTTAGGGCTTCACCTCTTGTAATTCAGACCTCCTCTTCTTTGGTTCAGGCAGATAATGTATGTATAAAATATATTTTAATGGGGGTCATTTATTGTAACTCTTTGTTAGGATTGGTGACGATTTGAATAAATGTTTCAAAAACGTTTTTATGACTGCAACGTAAATAGTTAAATTTGCAATCGTTTGGAAAGTGTTACAAAAGCATGAGATTTTCCAATTAAATAAATAAAGAAAGGGAAAATGAATTATTTTTTTTATCCACCCAAATAAATGAAAGCAGGGATTAATAAATTGTAATAAACTAAGTGCTTCACGGCATAAAGAATTTTATAAAAGCTTTCAACATGAAAAATGGACAAGATATGAAAGTTTTGATTTAATTAAACCTCCCCTAATTAAAGAGAAGGGAGTTGCTATTGCAAATGTAATTTATTTTCGTTTTAAAATGTCCTCAAAATAATTGTTCAAGAGTGTAACAGGTACTCTCCAGTTCACTTGATGTTGGTTATGCTTCATATTGAAATATATTTACGACGTAAATATCTATTTATTATAATTTATTGTGGACACCAGCAAAATCGGAGCTGTGGAATTGCTTATTCACCGTAAAGCTTTTTGCTCTACAACATAATTGGGTTTGTTAGCCGAAGCCATATTTGAAAAACAAGTCAGATGGCTTCACGACTTATTCAGTAAAATTCATTATTTTCGCTTTTTGAAATAAATAAAACACAAAGTATAAAAAATAACCCCTTTCGTTGCATGTCCATTCATTATAAATAACACGGCCGCGCTGTGTCTGCCAACAATTGCCCAGTAATTTGGAAATCTTCGTTTTTACAGAGTTGTACAATGACGGCATCTAATTGGCAGAAGATGAGGAAAAATCGTATGCACGCATCGTGACGATGCCTTACTCAAATACTTATTACAACGACAGGATGTTTCACGAGTTCTCAACTTGTATTGGCAAAAATGCAGTTTCACGCCCTCCAAACCGATTTCTTTCAAATTTTGCACAATAACGTATTTTGATGCACTAAACACGAATACGATAAAAAAAAGTCGGATTTAACTAGGAAAGAAGTTATCAAGCACTTAAGTTCACTGTTATGCAGGTTATGAGAGCTAATGTAAACAACTAAATTTGTGACGACTTTAAGGCATAAATGACGACTTTAAGGCATACATGCTATGCGTTTCCGCTCGCTACGCTCGCTCAAGAAGATAACAAAACCCCAGTCAATCCAACTCGCTGAAATTAATAGAATATAATATTAAGCACTAAAGTTAGGAAGGTTATAAAACTAGGCGTCATCAGCGTATTTGTAAACACGCGCATGCGCAGATATGTAACATTGGGAAACAGAGAACTCTCATTTGAAATGTTCAGAAACCATTTATTCGAAATTATTGTTAATTTTAAGGGCATCCTCACCTGTCGATTAAGGGCATACGTGCTATGCGTTTCCGCTCGCTCAAGAAGATAACAAAACCCCAGTCAATCCAACTCGCTATAATTAATAGCTCTCATAACCTGCATAACAGTGAACTTTAGTGCTTAATAACTTCTTTCCTAGTTTAATCCGACGTTTTTTTTTTATCGTATTCGTGTTTAGTGCATCAAAATACGTTATTGTACAACATTAGAAAGAAATCGGTTTGGAGGGCGTGAAACTGCATTTTTACCCTTGTATTTTATCCTCTTGCGAATCTGCAAGCAAGGTAACATCTAAGATTGCAAATATCCATTGATGTTGCACGCTTGAATATTAAATAAATAAATTAATTTTTGCCATTACAAACATTGAATTGAGTTTTGCTGGTATAAGGCGGTCTCGCACCGCAACCGACTATTTACGATTTTTTATTATTTTGAACTACCTACAACTCAAAACATTTTCATTTGACAACTGTAGAATCCGAATAGGTGCACCTATATGTATGATATTCAAAAAGTCGTGACATGTCACGACTTTTTGAATATCATACATTGAACTTGCAAGCAAAACTAGCCACTCAAAGACCAACCTTTGACTTACATATCTATCCAATCTTTCCAAACCTTTAGAGCGCCTGGTCCAATCTCAAGTATCCAACCACCTTGAAAAAAATAATCTCCTTAACCCTCTCCAGTCTGGCTTCCGTCCGTCATACTCCACTCAATCAGCGCTCATAAAAATCACCCATGACATTCAAACTCCATAGATACCAACAGCCCACTATTCTAGTTCTCCTAGATTTTTCAAAAGCATTTGATACCGTAGAACATCAAATCCTCCTCACCAAACTCCAATCTCTTTCCTTTTCCAACAGTGCCATTAGCTGGTTCCAATCCTTGCTATCTAATCGATCCCAATACGTGGTCATCCCCGACAGCAATCCTTCTAGCCCTCTTCCTCTTTCCCTTGGTGTACCCCAGGGCTCCTCGTTATCCCCAACTCTATTTTCTGTTTACATCAATGATCTTCCTCTTTCCATAGTTCATTCCAAGTTCCATCTTTACGCTGACGATACCCAAATCTACCTATCCTTTAAGCCCTCTTTGCTACGAGATGCTGTAGACAAGTCGTCACTCGTGCCACCTCGCTATGGAATTCCTTGCCTTCGTTTGTCCGCCATTCTACCAACCTAGAAACCTTTAAATCCCGACTCTTCCACCACCTTCTATCCCTCCAAGTTTTAACCAACACCTAGTCTATATTGAAGCTGTACACTATATATTGATACTGATAGCATTTTTAAGTTTATACGTAAAATTCAAAATTATTTTGTAATTTCAAAATTATTCCTATGGGACTTCTGTCCCGGAATAAGAATAAAACTTTTCATTCATTCATTCATACATACTGTGACCTCATCGGACTTATACAAAACATTACTGACTCACATTCAGTACGAATGAGAAAGTGCGTGGTTTCAAGCAGAAACAAAGTTGCGAGAAATTAAAAATACAACGATACCCTGGTCAAATGTACACTTCTCTTGAAGAGATGATGTTATTTTAACTAGGCTTCGAATTGGACACACTCTACTTACCCATTCGTACTTACTAGAAAGAAAAGACAGACCAACTTGTAAGTACTGCAATGAGACTCTGACAGTTAAACATATACTTACAAACTGCAGACAACTCATTAACTTAAATATCGTCGATACAAATGCAAACTAACGAATATCTTTAATAATTTCTGCTGGACTTATTTACGGCAAATTCTT
>OX328129.1:33410016-33415016 GCA_946811695.1 Gonocerus acuteangulatus | reverse complement strand
TACAATCTCTCTAACATTAAATTGTTTTTCTTATTTTTCTTAACCTGATTTATTATCAAATACATTATCCAACTATAAGCAATTAAAAAATAACAAGGAATAAAAACAGACAAAATGAACAGTTTGAATAAGCGAAATCAATTACTTTAAAGTTTTAAGCACTTATTTCTCCGATTGGCATCGCCTAATCAAAACTTTCGTCACAACCTTTTTTTCTAAAGCATTTAGTAAGCTTTTTAATGGTATTCTTTCGTTTACCAAGATTCTCAACCTTTTTCGAGATATTAAGGAAAGTATACAAAGTTAACAAAACTTCTTATGTCTGTTAATAAAATATTTTATTCTAACCCCTCCTTAACTCCAAACGTAACCAAAATTCCAACATATTAGTTTTAATGAAAATAGAACATGCAGAAAATGTTTCAACTGAATCCCATGATTCTAAGTACCCAAACCAAAAACAGCATTCAAAAACTATTTTTCCAATTTTCTCGAAAACGGTTAAAGCTATCGCCTTGAAAATGGTTTCATTCGTTTTTCTTTGCCAAGAAGCCTATAAAACGAGTAAAACGCAACCATTTGATGTTAAAGTAACGATTTTTTTTGCGCGCGAATTTCGCCCCAAACGCCATCTTCCAGTGGGCGGATTTTGCTGGTTAACGAACTTGACCTTTCAAATTAGACGACGGATTTTTGTACCAAATTTCATCAAAATCGGACCATTAGGGAAGCCAGAGATGAGCGAACAGACAAATATATATATATATATATACCTATATATATATATATACAAATTTGAGCTACCGTCATTATCGGTCTCTAGGGGTTCTGAAACGCAAAATTTTCTAGTCGGCACTTCCAGATTGTTTCATGAGATCAACCTTATAAGCGGGGTTCCTCCCTATGAAGGGAGGGAGGAACCCCGCTAAAAACGGACTAGAGAGTTCTTTTAATTTGCTCATTGTAATCTTCTGTAGGATCCTATTTCATCGTTTCCCAACCTTCGGAAGACAATATGGAAACCACTTTAGCATCATAATCCTGTCTATCCAATATTACCGTTGAGTGACTTTTATCCGCTTTAACTACAAATAAATTATGTTGCTTTATTTTATTTTTAATTCTCCTTAATGTCTTAAATTCCTTATTTAATTTATTTTTACTATTTTAATTGTCCCGTTGGGGTCTCCCGTGGTCTAGTGGCTAGCGCCTTAGATTCAAGAGGGAGATGGTGGGTTCGATCCCCACCGGCGACAGGAATTTTCTCATCCCACGGCTCGTTGGGAAAATTCCTGGCTGCACCCTGGATATCCGCGCTAATGGACCAGATTTGTCGTAAAAAAAAAAAAAAAAAAAAAAAAAAAAAAAAAAAAAAAAAAAAAAAAATCCCGTTTAGCAAGATCGTCTCAGTCGAGCGAAAGCTATAAACTGAACTGGCAACAAATACGCATTTGATCACGGAGAGGGTTTCTGCGAATTTTTCTACGACGTCGTCTGGCCCCACGGGATTGTTGTGGTGGGGATTTCGCGGAATTTATGCATAGGAACTGAAGAGGTGCACTTTTCATGTTTGGCCTTGACATCCCGGCGTGCCGGACCATAGGATGCTGGATTAGAGGAAGTTTACTGTATTTAAACAAACGTATTGAAGCCACTATAATCTTCGTGATAAAATATCCCTTAAAATACTCAGGGGGGTTTTTTTTTTTGTTCGAAGTGTCAATAGCTTCTTTTTTAAAAAAAATGTTTTGTCGTTTATTTTTGTACGGTAGGATGTGTTTAACTTATACTGCATCATACAATTTTTCATTGGAACGTCCAGTTTTCTTATGAATGATGTCCATTTCGAAGCGTCTTAAGGGCGGACTAAAAGTTCTGACATAATTCCTTCGTGTAAATCATGGAAAAATTAAATAATAAAATAAGAAGAATTTAATATACTGGGGGGAAAAAACAGTCTTGCCGGAGGGTTCGCCCGCTGAAATTGGAGATGCTAAAAGCATCCCTCGGTAAGGGGCAGAATTCATTCTACCCTTTTTTATTATTAATATATATATATTAACCAGATATTTTAATAACCTCTGCCTGCTCCACCGTAGTTTACGATTGCCTTAGTCAACTAGACTCAGTAATCATTTTAAGACTTTATTATGATTATTGTTACCTTTAATATTAATGAATTATTAAAAAGTCCGTCACGCAGGAGCTGCATAAATAAGCACTTTCCTCAGAATTTGGGTAGTGAAGACTGCATTCCTGAATAATTTGCTTAAAATCGAATATATATTTGTCAAATACCACTCACTCACTCACTGACCTATCATCGCCCAGCCCAAACCGCTCGACAGAAAAATTTGAAATTTTGCATGGACACTCCCTATAGAAAGTAGACGCTCGCTAAGAAAGGATTTTTTGATATTCGATTTTTTAAGTATTTTTAGAGGGATTTAAAGTTTTAGTTGGTTAGAGCAGGCAAGCCTAGGTAGCATGCGTTGCTAGGACGATAAAGAACAGCTGTTACCGTACATTATCTATTTCATAGTATTATTTTTAATTGAGGTTAAACTATGATGGAAAACCTTGAATTACTAGAAATAAACTGCAATTTTGATCGTCATAGACTTTACGCCCTGGTAATGGTCCATCCAAGGTAATAATATCCCGAACCACTTGATACAAAAATTTGAAATTTTGCACGGACAATCCGTTTAGAATGTAAACACTCGCTAAGAAAGGTTTTTTTGATATTCAAATGTTTAAGTAATTTTAGGGGGGTTTGAATTATTAAGAAGTTCCTCATCGGCTCAAAAATGGCCCAATCTTGATGACATTTGGTACAAAAATCTTTCTTCTCATTTGAAAGGTCAAGTTTATTAACTAGCTGAATCTGTTTACTGGAACATGGTTTTTGGAGCAACATTTGCGCGAAAAAATCGGAACGCTTACATTTCCGAGTCCATATCCTTGCAGGTACGACGAATGAAACCATTTTTAAAACGATTTCTGTAACCGTTTACGAGAAACATTGATAGAAATACTTTTCCAGACTTATTTCCTGTTTGGGTATTCAGAATTGATAGTTGGTTCACTTGAAACTTGTACCAGTTATTTGGCATTCATCTAATCTAAGATATTTATACTTTGGTATCGTTTGGAGGTAAGAAGTATATGGAAAAAAATTGTATTAATGGTGATACAAAGTTTTCGGATCTGAGTATATTTTCTAAAATATCTCAAAAGCGGTTGGGGTATCGTAGTAAGTGGAAGGCGGCTATTCGAAAGTTTACTAAATTCTCTACAAAAAAGATTCTGTTGTAATGTTCGGTGGGGCGATGTCAATCGAAGAGATAAGTGCTTAAAACTTCAAAGGTGTTAGTTTTATTATTTTCAACGTGTATTTCTGTTTACCTAACTTTTTAAGTGGTTGTTGTATTTTTCTTTTTTTACTCCCCAACGGAAACAAGCACGGTTACCGCCACATGGTAACTTTAAACTTTTTTCCTGGGCAACTTTAAAGTCCGTGCAATAATAAGCTGTACAAAATTATGTAGTAGCGTTAATTTTGATCATACCTTATTTGACGCATAAAAACTACTTATCGGCCGTGGTGAAGCACGGGTAGTCAGCTAGTAACCTATATAGTCAGCTAGTAACCTTCATTTTTTAGGTTACTAGCTGACGGGTAGTCAGCTAGTAACCTAAAAATGAATAGTTCTACTCTTTTACATTTGTAATGAGCAACCCAGTGACCTCGTCGGCATCTTCCAACATGTATTCGATGAGGGGAAGTGTTTACCGTTGATAATCACATTTTTTCGTAATAAGGAATTAACCAATATTAACAGTTTTATGTTTTAAATATTAACACCTTTTATGGCAATAAAATGGAATAGTATTAAAATATTTTAAATATCTAAAAATCTATTTTAAATATGGTATTTTTTTCCATTTTATTGTCCATTTATAATTTGCGCAGGATTATAGAATGGATTATCTATTGGTTACAACCCTCTTTCAGCCAGGATATGGCTGACGCCTTGGTGGTAGGAGGTAACACTCACTGCGCACAGTGGGGCCAAACGACTTTTCGTGTTTCAAAAAAGGCTACAGCCTCTAATATCTTTCAAAGCATTTTTCTTTTTTTTAAAAAAATGAAAACTAATAAAATTTAGAACAACTTTGTCTAGCCAGATTTTTGTTTCAGCTCTTTATTAAATTACGCGTAAATAATTCACTAACCTTTACAATTGGACAAAAAATAACATTTTTTTTTTTTTTCATCTAACTTATTATCTAACTGATATCGTTGAAATTAAACATTCAAATCCTGATTAGACATGAAACAAATCAAAGTATTTTTTTCAAATCATTCAAAAATCATATTATTTCAATTAATCTCATTGTTGAATTTAGATAAATTTACGTTTCGAAGATGTGTCAGTCTAATTTTTTCAAACTCTATCAGCAGTCCAGGCAACGAATGCTGCTAAAAACAGCTATAGGTGGAAATTTTTGTAACAGAATTTTGGACTTCGTAACTTTGTTTGGGCTGGATAGGAGGTTATCATATCAAAAGTTAGGTTTAGAAGGTCCCATTTTTCTGGTTTTCACCTATATCTCGGAAACCCTGCGTCCTAGCGACATGACTATTCTATAACAAATGAAAGCTGATTAAATTTCCTTCAAGTTCTATTCTATAACGTTTTTTGAGATATCTTTAGTTTCCGAAATATCTGCTCGTGAAAGTCTGCCATTTTGGGGGAAAACACTTTTACCGCATATTTTTCCCCCGTTTTGATGGGATAACTCTTCAACGATGAACCCAAAAAATAAATAACATACTTTATAATGACAGACTTTCAAGAGCGGATATTTTGAAAACTAAAGATATCTCAAAAAACTTTATTGAATAGAACTTGTAGGAAATTTAAATATCTTTCATTTGTTATAGAATAGCCATGTCGCTAGGACGCAGGGTTACGAAGTCAAAAATTTCCATC
>OX328129.1:33340016-33405016 GCA_946811695.1 Gonocerus acuteangulatus | reverse complement strand
CGGTTAAAGCTATCGCCTTGAAAATGGTTTCATTCGTTTTCCTAGCCCAGGAATCTTATAAAACGAGTACTTAGAAGCTTATGTACTCAAAAACGTAAGCGTTACGATTTTTTTTGCGCGAATTTCGCCCCAAACGCCATCTTCCAGTAGGCGGATTTTGCTGGTTAACGAACTTGACCTTTCAAATTGGACGAAGGATTTTTGTACCAAATTTCATCAAAATCGGACCATTCGTCTTCTATTTAGAGAGCGAACAGACAAATATATATATATATATATATATATATATATATATATATATATATAAATAAATATATACATATATATATATATATATATATATACAAATTTGAACCACCGTTATTTTCGGTCTCTAGGGGTTCTGAAACGCGAAATTTTCTTGTCGGCACTTCCGGATTGTTTCATTGTATCAACCTTATAAGCGGGGTTCCTCCCTATGGGGGAGGGAGGAACCGCGCTAAAATGGAGTGTCATCATTCGAGATGTTGTCTTCAGTTCAATAACACTAGCGACAAACCTATTTATTACTGGAATGTTTTCGAGATTGATAACAGGTGATAAGAATATTATTCAGAAAGGCCAGTTCCTAAGCTACACTTTCTTTTAATTTTTGGAATCTTCCCAAAATTAAAATACAGGGGTTTTTAATGTGCTAAAAACAAATCTGACATCTGTTTAGAAATCAAAAATGGTTTTCCATACTACACTCTACAGAAGTCATCGTTTTTCTAAAATATTCCATGTTTCCAATTTTGATTTCAAAACGAATGTCAGATTTGTTCTTAGCACATTAAAAAAATCTATATTCAAATTTTGGGAGTTTCTAAAAATGAAAAAAAAATTGTATTTTAAATTTCACGAAGGCTAACCCTTATAAAATTTTGTTAATGATTCAGACATCCGACCATATTTAAAAAAAAAAATTATCAAAACAAATTTGGACGGTTCTAATGTTACACATTTTCGTCCAATCGTCGTATTTCTACGTGTTCTGGAACCAACGTTATATGCAAAACCGTTTTTATTTGGTTAACCATTTTTTACAACTATCACCAGAGATAATACAATAGACATTTATATGGTTAGAAAAAGGAAGCTTTTTTCTTTTCAAAGATCCCAATGACGTAAACACTGGATTATTTCAAGGCGAGATATTCGATTTCAAAACGAACCTTAAATTTTTCGCTTACAAATTTTTAGTTTCTTCTAGACTGGAAAACCTTATCATTTTTTTTCTATGATATTTACCATATTTAGGTTTCTTAGGGTGCTGATATAGTTTTCTTGATAACGTAAGTATATTTTTGAATTTATTTTACGAAATATAAATCACTGTTTAACGATTGTATATTTTACTTAATCTACTCTCTAAACCAAATAAATTGTATTTGTTTAAAGTTTAACGTTCATTATTATTAACGAAAAATTTTGGGACCTCTTATCTATAGATTACCACCCTTTTCTAGCCAGGATAGGGCTGATGCCTTTTCCTTTTTGTAAAGAAAAGCCACCAAGCCATAGTGGGAATCGAACCCACGACCTTTGGCACTAAGTGTAAAGTGCTCACGCCTTAAATAAATTGATGAAAGAATCATGTTGATATCATTTTCTGAGCTTGATATATAAGTGTCGACTATTTTTCGATGCGATATAAGTGTCGACTATTTTTCGATGCAGAACCACCACTCCCCTTGTTAGATTATAGAATAATTGTAATAGGCTTATTTTTTTTTTTTATTTACTTAATAATGTTTTCGCAACATAAAAACAGCGATAAACATCTAGAAATCTGAATATCTTAGTTTGGCGTTGCATCGCAATCGTCTGGAATAGTTTTCGACTGAATCAATTGTTTCTAAATACTCAAATCGAAAATTTGCTTGGAAAACTAGTTTTATCTACGTTTTTCTAAAATGGTTACGGATATCGCATTGGAAATGGTTTTACTTGCTTCCATGCGTCAGAAAACCTATAAAAAGTGTATCTGCAAACATATGAACGCAAAAGTGTAAGTGCTACGTTTTTGTTCAAGCAATATTTCGCCCAAAAAACCATGATCCGGTTGACGGATTCTGATTGTTAACGAACTTGCCCTTTCAAATTACTGTATTTTTGTACCTAAGCTCGTGAAAGCGGACTATTTAGATTTGAACCACCGTTATTTTCGAGATCTTTGTGTTCTGACGCCCTAATTTTCCTACTCGAGACTTCCGGCTTGCGCTATCGGGACGGCTTGTTTCATCCCTATGGAAGAACGGAGGAAAAGCACTGAAATACTAGCGCTCAGTGAATTCAAAAGGAACCAAAGCAAAGCGAGGAACGAATCCTTAACTTATTATGGTGACTCTCTCTGTGACTGTATCGCGACAACTGGTCTCTCAAACTGGACTCTCGACACGGCTCGCGAATCGCTTACTCGGATCGTTTCCTATTTGACTTGCGATGGAAACTCGCTAATAAAACACGCTAAAGAAACTGTCACTAACCGAAAAGCCGAATTTACGGAGGAAATCGTTCGAGCCTGGGACTTTCCCGGCCTGGAAACTTTATTGATTAAATATACCAAGAAATTCTGAGCCAACCCCAACTCGAACAATTTATTCAATTAAATTAGTAATATTTTATTTACTATAAATATATCAGCCTATATATTTATTTAAATGATATAAAATAATGGAAAATCTTCAATTTGTGAAGGCATTAAATGCTTGAACACTTTTAATTCCATTTCATTCTTCAGTGGCCTATTAGCAAACGATATTCACTAAAATAAAGTCTATGAATAAATAAAATAATAAAAATAACAACAATAAACTTAGTTGGGGTCTCCCCGTGGTCTAGTGGCTAACGCTTTAGATTCATGTGCGAGAAATGGTGGGCATAGGCGTATATAGACAAGAATTTCGGGGGGGGGGCTGGGACCATTTACGGGGTATGGAATACTAACAATTTAGAACTTGGAATAGTTTTAACCAACTAAAACGCTATTACACCCAAAATAAAACATTTTTTATGAACTAAGTGATCTTATTTAATTTATTTTTAAGGGTTTATGACACATTTTTACCGATCAAATCAAAATTTAGGGGGGGCTGCAGCCATAAGGCCATGATGGTGGGTTCGATTCCCACCGGCGCACAGAGTAACGTCCAATGGACAAAAACCTGAATTTTTGTTTTCTTATATTTAATTTTTAATCCTCTAGCTAAGTTTAGAAACTATTCAAGGAATTAAAATCGTATAAAACTAATAAATATTAGCTTTATTTTGATCAACAAACACTTTAGCAGCATTATAAACAAGTCTTCAAAATCTGCTTTATACCAACAATTAGTTTGAGCCTCTCGTTGAAGATAGGGCCGTGTTTTTATTAAGTCATCCGAAGGAAATTACGTCAAAACTATTCCTTTTTTATCTGATATAATTGATTACGGGTAATTACTCCTTTGTTATTTATCCTGAATTATTCTTCATTAATTTTTGACATTTTTCTTATGTACATAATTTTGATAGACCATAGCAAAAAACCTTCATCTGAAAACATCTCAAGTTTTTTAGAGCTTAAAGTTTACCTCAAGTATAATGTACTGACAGCAATTTAGTTTGTCGAAATTGGCCGATTCCAATGATTATTATTTTTAGATCCATCAATTTATTTTTTCTTCCAAAAATTGAAAAAAAGTGGATAAATCCAAGAAAACGGTATCAAACCACGGGCAAATGATTCTATTTGATCTGCATGATGCTTCTAAAGAAATATTAAGCAATATTAGAAAGACTGCCAGCTTAGTCTTATATAAAATGTAGGAACGTGTTCACCGCAGAGAAAATACTCTTATATAAATACTGATTAAAACAATATATCAACTTAAAAGAAATTGTTGTAAAAATGAACTAAATCGGTCTATAGGGGGGGGGGGGGGGATTTACTTTGTACTATGTTTGAATTGAATTGAAACAGGTGTTATTTATGTTTTTTTTTTATTTATCTACGTAGGTTATTTTAACCATATTATTTAGGAATGCACTCGACACTACCCAATTCTGAGGAAAGTGCTTAGTTATGCAGCTCCTACGTGACGGACTTTTTAGTTATGCAAACATTATTATTTAAATTTATGACAGGCCGAAGGGTAATACATTTCAATTCATTTATTAAAGTCAGCTCTACATGTTTTACGCCATTTTGGTGCCACGCCAGGATGAAAAACTCACAAAACAGCATATTAGTACATTTTATTTATTTTGTTATTTCTTCAATAATAGGACTTATATCTAACTGACAACAGCTGGATATCGTATACATACGCATTATTCAAGAGAGTTGTCTTTATCAAAACTGTTCATCGCCTGTAAACGCCTGTTCGTTCAATTGTTTTGTCAATTGTGACCACGAAATTCGCTACTGACATTAAACCAAAGGCGTGATCCGGAAGTTCAAGTGGGAAATGTCAACGCTACAGCACCCACAGGTTAGAAAAAGAGGCAGTTCATGAATACATAGGTAGTCCTGTATAAGACTCGAGTCTGTAATTGTCAAATGGAATATTTACACAGCTGTATGGACCGTACATATACATAAGCACTTGTAAGGTGTCGATAACTCTAGCGTATACCTTGCTATTTGCAAAATGGTTTATACTACCACTTTCTATGAAACTAGACTAATCTAGCTTAGGGTTGCGAGAAGCTGAGCATATATGAGCGTGTTTGTTCACGCGATTGTTTGTACGAAATGTTTGTTCCTTCGCAGGAGGTGTTTGTTCATTAGTGGACTGTATATATAAATAGTTAGTAGTTAGAACTTCAACTTGAAGCTCACGAGCTTTCTAAATAATGTAGATTAGCGTGAATCAACAAGTTCTGCTCGCATAAAGGGCAGCCTCGACAGTCAGATATCTTGTTGCTGCCCCAAGTTGTAGACCGAGATAGTAGGATCCATCTCTACCAAGGAGATATTTAATATATTAATATCGGAGGGGAAAAAAAACAAAAAAAAAAGAGAGAGAGAGATGGAAGAGAGTAGGCGAGTGTTTGCAGGAGTACTCAGTGAATGATTTTTGGCACAAGTATTTAAAAAAAAACAAAAAAAAACAAAAAAAAAAAAAAAAACGGCGGTCTTTTATTAGCAAATTAAGAGGTTTACATGAAACCCTCATCCTACAGCCACCTGAGATGTATAACATGCTGGCCGAAAATGAACAATATCGGTCCATCTCTACGTAGGGTATACCTGAAACCCTCAGCCTTACACCCTTAGGTAGGATATACCTAGACAGCCTTATATTAAAAGTGCCCCAATGCTGTCATATTGCCTTGAAACTCGTCAACTAAATGTGACAAATTTTTAAAATCAACGCTTAACAAATGGGAGTTCCTTATAAACTCTCACTCCAAATATAAATGGAAATTCACTCATAGTGGCCCTCATTTATGTTAGTTTTTATTTCTTAATTTTTTTTTTTTTTTTTTTTTTTTTTTTTTTTTTTTTTTTTTTTTTAATAAAGTTGAATTACAACTTTCCAGAATTGTAAGAAGGTTGTTGTTTTGTCTCTAGAAAAATTAAAAAAAAAATCTAGCTCTTTTGAGAATTTTTTATGCATTTCCTGTTACACAGAACACTCTCCTAATTATTTTCCTTTTTCTACGATTTACCTACTTCTAGGCTATTAGAACAAGGCTGTCTACAGGTTGAACTCCATATATAATGCCAACACCAAGTGGTTTAACCAGATACTAACCACGCCCGACATTGCCTTACTTCTGGGATCTGGTAGAAACCTTTATATCCAACGTGCCTCACTAAGCTGGATTAATGACAAGAACTCGTTCACTCTTTAGTGGAAAAGTAGCCTTGATTACGGTCCGTCCAGTAATGCACACAACTTCTTCTTGTCACTCTGACTGCGCTGACTTAGGGACAAGTGAAAAGTGGCCTTGATTACGGTCCGTCCAGTAATGTACTCAACCGGCCATCTTGTCACTCTGACTAAGCTGACTTAGGGACAAGTGAAAAGTACTCTTTCTGATGCCAAATACTAAACTCTTGTACACTACGTATAACCTCAGTGATCGGGCAGGAACCCTCATACCTACTGTGCCACTGCCTTAGGCTATTCTGTTATATGATGTTTTCTGCCACTAAACTCCCAAACTAATCTCTGTCAAAAGATTTATTCTCCACTATCCTTCTATCATGAGATGATGGCGACCTACTACTCACCATACTTCCAGAATGGATATGGACTGACAAGGAAGAGTACTAACGAAAATAGCAAATAGAAGGGTAGTTGTAACCTTTGTTTTATCACTTGGATCTGAGTAGAAGCTTACACTACACCCTAGTGTCTACTAGGTAGTCACTTAGTTTCTATATACCCGCTCCTTGAACTCAGAGAAATGATCGGACTGAATGAACGGAACGTGCGCTGGTTGTGAGTTCCTAGTTGAAGATGTTCCGACGTTCAAGGTTATCTATTAAGGAGGTATAGCATTGTTCTTCATACCGCCTACTTGTTATGCTCATCCCACAACTACCACGAACTATTGCATGGTTTCCTAGGAAAGTTACGAAACTTCAATGTTTACTCAAAGGTTCTACTTTTTTTTTAATGTTAGTTTATTTCAGTAAACAGATAATTAACAATAATATTTTATAGTTAAATTGCAATAATAAGAATTCCTTTCTACCGGGGGGGGGGATTTGACCCCCCATCTCCAGCGTGCTGGCACCTGGGCCACGTGGAGACCACATTATCATTATGCTTAACACATTCACCATGAACTGAACTATGGTTAAAGCTATCGGCACTAGAGCACTATAATGTTATGATTAAGGGACCAGATTCTTAGGTTTTCACCTATTTTTCCACCCTTTCTGCTAAGCATAGTAATGATCGTTTTTTTTTATATGATTCGCGTCTTGTAGTATCATTCATGCAAATTTGGAAGAACCTAAAAAAAACCTGTTCAGGATATCACCTAAAATCACCTAAATAACGATGGAATGACCTAGACAGACCTAATCTTCAAAATAGAAAATACGCTTTGGTTTTAAATAAATATTTTGTTGGATATTTGGACTACTTATTCTTTTTTGAAAAAAATAACACATTTCCGTTTTATTTTTATTTGCTCATCTTTTTTATTTCCTCCTCAATATACTCTTCTATGAAATAATATTATTTGCTGTTTATTTTTAAGTCAGTATTTATATACATATTAATTTATCAATTATAAATTAATCAAAATTATTAATGATAAATTATAATAAGTTGAACTTATTTTTTTAACTTATTGAGACATTTTTAAATAAAAACCTAAAAAGTCCTATTATGCCTGTTGCAAAAACCTAATTGGACGCTTATTTAATCCTAAAAATCCGGTCCCTAGTTATGACAATGTACACATTTAAAAAAATAAACATTATAACTTCTTTTTTTGTGGTTCTTCTGATGATCACTTGGTTTAGTAATACTTTAACGTGTCAAGCCATCACTTGATGGTGAACGTAGGAAGATTTTAAAGGCTAGAGTGTCTCGTCATCGCCATGTTCTTCCCGATCACAAGTTTATTATTATTTCATTTCATTTTTTTTTTCTTGCTTAGGCAAGTAAATAAATAATTTAACATAATGTATTGCGAGAATCAGCCGATTATGTGCTATGTAGATGACCTTCAGCTATGACGTGGTCTATGTAAAGTAGGAACGGGCAAACGTTCACATGTTGTGGGCCAAACTTTAGTGTACAAATAAGTCCGCGTATAGATAGCTCAAAATAAAATAGTGTAGGATTTAAAAGTAATGTTCATAATTTTTAGCTATAGATATCAGACATGAAATAATACGACAATGTTATTGTAATACAATTTATTAATATAACAAAATGTGATGAAAAAAAAATAGGAAATAATAATTAAATCGTGTGGAATTATTACAAACTAGGAAAGTTAAATAGCAACACGAAATCAATAAGACACTCGGCTTGCTCGCTCACTTTATTCCGCAGGAGCAATCGACGAACCTCATCTTACTCTATCTTCCTCATCTGAAGAGAGGAAGAGTAAGTAGTGACATTTTTTTTAATAGAATTTTTCAAAATGTCTCGCGGGCTGGTTGTTGGCCACATATGATGTAAAGGTAGGTTCGCCTAGGTTCTATTAGCCTATACGTAGTTTTTAGGAGCCTGAAGAGGCATCCAAGGATGCGAAACAAGTAGAACCATATTAATAAATTAAAGAAAATGTTAATTTCGACTTTTATTGATTTTGGTACTATTTTCTTGAATATGATTTTATTCTTGTCGATAGAATATAACTTTATATAGTATTTTTTGCGTATTTATGCACTTAATAGTCAATAAACATACAAATATATTTTGGTTATGCGTATATTCAGTCTTTCACAATAATCACTATTTTAATATTACAAAATGGCAGTAACACTTATTCACAAAGCAACCAACTCTCGTAAACAACAGAATAACCTAAGTTGCCAGATTGATTTGTAACGAACGAATGACTTGCTCGCGAACTATGCCCAATGAAGTCAGTGTCAACTTGACACGCTGACACAAAACAATAGTACGCGAGCGAGTCACCGCTACAGTATGATTTGATGAACTATTATCATTTCTATTTCTTTGGAGTATTTAATTCTATTTGACAAGCGTCTAAACCTAAAAGCCGCAGGAAAGAATTATAATTCAATTCACTTCGAAATTCAATCCTTTGAGTTTATTTATCATGAAAGTGAAGAATATTTTCACACTGTTTCTTCCAATCCCAAGTTGTTTCATAGTAGTCTGTTATTATCAGCCAAATACTTGAATTTTTCCCCGTCAGGCAAACTGTCCGGAACAAGATAGCAATACTAATCTCGAATGGCCTTCAAGCAGTCATTATTCATCTCAAACTATTTTAACTATTTACAAAATTCCCTTTAGCTGCATTATTGTGCACATTCCTCTGAAAGGTGGTATACTCTGTATTTCTGAAATATTTCCTTAAAATAACCTAAATGGGGTCTCCCGTGGTCTAGTGGGTAGCGCGCTGGATTCATAAGCGGGAGATGGTGGGTTCGATCCCCACCGGCGACAGGAATTTTCTCATCTCAGGGCTCGCTGAAAAAATTCCTGGCTGCACCCTGGAGGCCGGCGCTAATGGCCAAGATTTGTCGATGCGCCGTAAAAAAAAAGAAAAAAGAAAATAAAATAAAATAACCTAAATAAATTCGTAATAAACATAAATAATTTCATTATTTTTTTTGAATGAACAGTCTCGTCGCAAGGAAGTACAAATATCAGCCATTAATTCCAAATTAGTAATTTAGTTCCATACTAAATCCCCCTTCTAATAGACCTATTTAGTTCATTTTCACAACACATGTTTCTCTTTAGAAACTTACGACTTGGACCGAATCTCGTTTCAGTATAACAAACAGTGCGACCTTATAGGCAAATTAGTAATTTGGGTCCGGAAGCAACCCCCCTTTCAGGTGGACCGATTTTGCTGGTTAATGATGTGTTATTTGCTATGGGAATGATATATATCAAGTTTTTTGACGAAAAAGTATGGCCGCTATCGTGTTAACATACACATACACACTCTTATATATTTCACTTTTTCTTATTTATTTTAAAGGAAGGGAGTCGATTACTACACCATTCGTTTACATAAACGATTTATTTTATATCTTTTGCCCTACATGTTTCGTGCTTTTGTCGCACCTCTTCATGGGTTTTCCTTGTAAGGAAGTCCTATCGTCATGTTATCTCATTATAGTCCGAGAGCCAGTAACCGCACGTTTCCTGAAGTGTTTTATGCACCTTGAAATTTTGCTATAATGTCCCTCTTGGGTAGGTAAGTATGTGTTTCCTGGACATACCTTGGAACACCAGGTACTGCGCATAGTGGAAAGCCGCAAAACAATAATGCCCAAAAATAGAGTTGTATTCAGAAGCCTACTATCTTTAATGTAAAATTAAGACAATTTTACAATGAATAATAAATATGGGAGACACTTTTAAGGGGTACCGTAAAAACAAAAAAACTTAATTGTTTTTATTCTCACATTAAATGAGAGTTTTATTCGCGATGCCATTTAAACCGAAACAGCTGTACAAGATCATGTGAGCAAGAACCAATGAGAGCGCAGCGAGTAACCACAACTGCGCGGTGCTCACTTGTATTGCAGTCTATCATAGGCAACATTTATTTTTATGTTTCCTGATAATTAAACCCCACAAAAGTGTCTGCCCTTTTGTAATTATTTTCAAATATGTTTATTGAAGACGCTGTTTAAATCGCAGCGTGAATAAAGAACTTCATTTAATATTAAAAATAACTTTTTTTTTTTTTTTAATTTACATTTTAACTCCCTTAAAAGTGCCTGCATTATTTATTATGAATTTTAAAGTTGCCTTAATTTGCAATTTTTTTTCATTAATAATAGTTGGCGTCTGAGTAAAACACGATTTTTGGGCAATATTGTTTTGCACCTTTCCCATATCCGCAGTACCTGGTGTTCCAAGGTCTGTCCAGGATACGCCTACATACCTTCTTATCTACCTAAGAGGTACATTATAGCAAAATTTCAAGGTGCATAAAACACTTCATGAAAAGTGCGTTACCAGCTCTCCGACTATTAGAGTCAGGCATAATACAGTATTATCTCTGAATAAAAAATAAAGGAGTTAATTATACGATTGGTATAGTACTCGACCCCCTGCCATTAAAAGAAAGCCCGTCACGCAGGAGCTGCATAACTAAGCATTTTCCTCAGAATTTAGGCAGTGTAGACTTCATTCCTGAGTGCGCTCCTTTAAATAACCTATATAACTAAAATGAAAACATAATAATTCTGCTCTATTACTTTTGTAATGAACAACTGTTCAGTTACTAATTTTGAAATAAATTTGCTTCCATGTGCTCATGGCCGCAGCAGTCGATGCACCCAAAAAGGAAAAAGTCCGTCTCGCAGGTCTGCATCATCTTAGCGCGGTTCCGTTCATATCCCTAGTCTAATTTGGAAAGATTAAAATAGAAGCAGTTATTATTTTGGTTCCACCAGTCTTTTTTTTTAAATTAATTATTATAATGGCGTGTCAACCCTTAAGGTCACTAACGCCATTCCTGTGAGTAGTAAAGTCTTGAAAGGTCATGATTTACAATCTTACCTGGAAGGGTCCGCTACACTAGAAACAGACCCGCTAGTGACAAGATCTTGGAATCTCGGAAATCTATATTTCTAACAATAAATTGTTTTTGTTATTTTACTTAACCAGTTTTATTGTCAAATACATTATCCAACTATAAGCAATTAAAAAATAACAAGAAATAAAACAGACAAAAAGAACCATTGGAAATCAATTAATTTAAAGATTTAAGCACTTTTTTCTCCGATTGACATCGCCTAATTAAAACTTTCTTCAGAACCTTTTTTGTAGAGCATTTAGTAAACTTCCGAATGGTAATCTTCCGCTTCACAAGATTGTCAACGGTTTTCGAGATACTAACGAAATTATACAAAGTTACCAAAACTTTTTTTGTCTGATAATAACATATTTTATTCTAACCCTTCCTTTACTCTAAACGTAACAAAAATTTCAACATATTAGTGTTGATGAAACTCCAACATGCAGAAAATGTTTCAACTGTATCCCATAATTCTAAGTACCAAAATCAAAGACAAAGAACCCTCCCTAGGAAGGACGCTAGGCAGTTGAAAAGCTATATATCTTGGAAATCCATATCTCTAACATTAAATTGTTTTTCTTATTTTTCTTAACCTGTTTTATTTTCAAATACATTATCCAACAATAAGCAATTAAAAAATAACAAGGAATAAAAATCAGACAAAAAGAACAATTCGAATAAGCGAAATCAATTACTTCAAAGTTTTAAGCTCTTATTTCTCCGATTGACATCGCCTAATCAAAACTTTCATTAGAACCTTTTTTTTAGAGCATTTAATAAGCTTTCTAATGGTATTCTTCCGTTTACCAAGATTTTCAACCTTTTTCGAGATATTAAGGAAAGTAAACAAAGTTACTAAAACTTTTTATGTCTGTTAATAAAATATTTTATTCTAACCCTTCCTTAACTCCAAACGTAACCAAAATTTCAACATATTAGTTTTGATGAATGTAGAACGTGCAGAAAATGTTTCAACTGAATCCCATGATTCTAAGTACCCAAACCAAAAACGGTATTCAAAAAATATTTTTCCAATTTTCTCGAAAACGGTTAAAGCTATCGCCTTGAAAATGGTTTCATTCGTTTTCCTAGCCCAGGAATCATATAAAATGAGTACTTAGAAGCTTATGAACTCCAAAACGTAAGCGTTACGATTTTTTTTGCGCGAATTTCGCCCCAAACGCCATCTTCCAGTAGGCGGATTTTGCTGGTTAACGAACTTGACCTTTCAAATTGGACGAAGGCTTTTTGTACCAAATTTCATCAAAATCGGACCATTCGTCTTCTATCTAGAGAGCGAACAGACAAATATATATATATATATATATATATATATATATATATATATATATATAAGTAAATATATACATATATATATATATATATATATATATATATATAAGTAAATATATACATATATATATATATATATATATATATATATATATATATATACAAATTTGAACCACCGTTATTTTCGGTCTCTAGGGGTTCTGAAACGCGAAATTTTCTAGTCGGCACTTCCGGATTGTTTCATTGTATCAACCCTATAAGCGGGGTTCCTCCCTATGGGGGAGGGAGGAACCGCGCTAAAAAAAAAAAAAATTTGCTTCCAGAGGTTTGCTAATAAATTTTAGTAGACGCAGGAACAGGATACAGTTCCTCTAGTGGTAGAAAGCGCTCCTTGCGGCGGCCTTGAGAACCTACGTCTGGCGGGCTAATTCTATTGAAGTATAGTACATATTAACTCCCCCTTTCCGATAGACCGACTTAGTATATTTTTACACTTCATTCATATGAGTTAGTGAGAAATTACGACCGGTGTGAGTATATAAGTAATTTGGGTCCGGAGTAATCCCCCCCCCCTCCTAATGAACCGATTTAGTTTATTTTTACAATCCATTTTTCTCAGTAGATTACCACTACGAATTCCGAGTTTCGTTGAAATATAATAAAGATTACGGCTGGTAATGGCGAATTGATAATGGGGGTCCGGAGTAACCCCCCCCCTCCTAATGAACCGATTTAGTTTATTTTTACAACCCATTTTTCTCTGTGGATTACCACTGAGAATACCAAGTTTCGTTGAACTATAACAAAATTTACGGCTGGCATGGTCCAATTAGTGTTTTAGGTCCGAGGTAACCCCCCCCCCCCCCTTCCGTTAGACCTATTTTGGTGGTTTACCAACTCGTCAAATCGTTTGCTAATTGAACGCTATACACCAAGTTTTGTGGCGAAAAAACAATTACTCTCGCCGCTATCGTGTTAACAGACACACACACGCACATATATATATATATATATATATATATATATATATATATATAAATAAATTTTAGCGGGGGTCATTTTCGGCGTCTACTAGGAAGGATCAATAAAGATTTGAAGACATTTTTCAAAAATTCCGTCATGCGGCAACTTCAATAGCTGCTTTCCTTCGGAGGAAAGTGCTAAAATAAGGAAAACTGAAATATATTACAGTGTGTCTAAGTATATTAACATTTTTTTCTTTATTGTCAAGAAACATGAGGTCTTATATTTTTGTTTTAAAAACATTTTCTAGTCACATTGTTGCAAGTTACAGTTCGTTGATATATGTCGTGCCTTATCAATATCGTCTTGCTGTAACTTAGTGCACGTTTCTGTAATAACAAGCTTTCGGGGGAAAAAAAAAACATTTACTGACCGTAAGCAGTAATATACGTCCTTGCATAACGTCGATACAAATGCAAAGTATTGACTGTGAATGCATTTTTTATTTTTAATCTATATCTACTGATTGCTGATGCACTGGTGTACGTTCTGGGAAACTCTCGAAAATTAAATAAAAATCAAACTAAAGAATGTGCATCAAATCTGATTAAAATACATCATAAGATAAAATTTATATAAAGTCATCTTTAAGGTACCAAACCACTTTTCACATTCGATACTCGTATCGACGATATAATAATATCAGATTCCATCTCCCCCACCCACCTTATGAAGAGGACAAATTATGTTTCTTACGGAAAAACAATTAATATTTTGGCAACTTAGGATAACATACATGTATGTACATATGTATATGAAAATAAACCTTCGTACAGAACTTCATCTGAAATACATTCATTACAAAAGGATAGACAATTTCTCTAATAATAATATTACGTCCATTGGGATACATATATATATATATATATATATATATATATATATCTTGACATTGATTTGGCTGGACGGTGGTGGTACTGCATCCAAATAATTGTACATATATATATCCAATATATATACATATATATATATATATATATATATATATATATATATATATATATATATATATACACATACAGGGGGATTCAGGTCTAAGTAGCCAAACTCTTGGAGGTTATTCTAGACTTAATTTCCAACAAAAAAGTTCATTTGAAGTGTCATCCAATTCCGAAGGGAAAATCAGTTATGTATAATTTTCTGTTGTTTTTTTTTTAACATTGGCAATTTTTTTATTAATAAGATTGGATTGCATAATAAAATTCTAATTATGCCATCATAAAATAGACGAAATTTATTTTAAGAAAACAGTGATATAATTTCATAAACGCATTCATAGAAGATACTATCTGGACGTACAATAAGGTACTTCTTTTTTTCTCGATGGATCACACGTTTCTCTCGTTTTTTTTTTCCTCGGACCCCTAACGGACTACAGTTTCACAACTTACAGGAGCCTCTACATTTAGTAAGCTTTAAATCCGTGCAAATATAGTGCAAGTTTATTCAGGCATACATCGAACGATTGGCTCCCTTTTGTCAAAAGCAATAAAAAGTAACTAAAAGAAATTGTTGGGTAAGGTTTCAAAACCATTTCAAAATAGTTGAATAATTTTAATCCAATAATAATAATTTCGAATGTTTTTAAATAAAATTTCAACACTAAAAAAAAAAAATGCGGGAGGTTAAATATTAATCCCCAGTTCGTCGACATTCTGTAGTGAGACAAGCCAACATTCACACGGGATGGAATATTTAATAGTCGCGCTTCGCATACTTGGTCTCATGTTAATCCTTATGTCGTTTGAAGATCACACAATCAGTATCAGTTCACGGTTAACGTGTGCTTCGGAATTTTGGACGAATATATTCTTCAGCCAATATCCGACTGGTTGTAACAAAACTTTATTATACATTTTTTTTTTAAAAGGGAGTCAACCGTTCAATGTATACTTTAATGAACATCCACTTTATTTGCAGCGATTTAATACTTACTAAATGTAGATGTTTTCCTGTAAGTTGTGAATTTGCAGTCCGTTAGGGGTCTGAGGAAAGAAATCGCGAGAAATCTGTCATTCATCGAGAAAAACAGACGTGCGTTATTGAACGTCCAGAAAGTATCTTCTATCAATGGGTTTAGTAAATTAAATCACCGTTTTCTTCAAGGAAATTTTGTCTATTTTATGATGGCATAAGTAGAATTTGATTATCTTGAACAGTTTTTGAGGAATCCTTTCTTATTCAAAGAAACATATGTCTACGTTAAAAAAACAGAAAATTGGACATGCTGCATTTCCCTTCGGAATCGGACCACATATCAAATAAACATTTTTATTGGAAATTATATCTATTATCACTTCCTAGAGTTTGGCTACTTACACCTGAATTATATATCGTCCCCACCATTTTAAACTATCAAATATGAAAAATCTCGTTTTAGCGCGGTTCCTCCCTCCCCCATAGGGAGGAACCCCGCTTATAAGGTTGATACAATGAAACAATCCGGAAGTGCCGACTAGAAAATTTCGCGTTTCAGAACCCCTAGAGACCGAAAATAACGCTGGTTCAAATTTGTATATATATATATATATATATATATATATATATATATATATATATATATATGTATATATTTATATATATATATATATATATATATATATATATATATATATATATATATATTTGTCTGTTCGCTCATTTCTGGCTTCCCTAATGGTCCGATTGTGATGAAATTTGGTACAAAAATCCGTCTTTCAATTTGAAAGGTCAAGTTCGTTAACCAGTAGAATCTGCTCACTGGAAGATGACGTTTGGGGCGAAATTCGTTCAAAAAAATCGTAACGCTTACGTTTTTGAGTTCATAAGCTTGTAAGTACTCGTTTTATAGGCTTCTTGGGCTAGAAAAACGAATGAAACCATTTTCAAGTCGATAGCTTTAACCGTTTTCGAGAAAATTGGAAACATAGTTTTTGAATACCGTTTTTCGAACTGTTCTTTTTGTCTTTGATTTTGGTACTCAGAATTATGGGATTCAGTTGAAACATTTTCTGCATGTTCTACTTTTATTAAAACTAATATGTTGAAATTTTTGTTACGTTTGGAGTTAAGGAAGGGTTAGAATAAAATACTTTATTAACAGACATAAAAAATTTTGGTAACTTTGTATACTTTCCTTAATATTTCGAAAAAGGTTGAGAATCTTGCGAAACGTTAGATCACCATTAGAAAGATTACTCTGACATAAATGCTCTACAAAAATGGTTCTAATGAAAGTTTTGATTAGGCGATGTCAATCGGAGAAATAAGTGCTTAAACCTTTAAAGTAATTGATTCCGCTTATTCGAACTGTTCTTTTTGTCTTTGATTTTGGTACTCAGAATTATGGGATTCAGTTGAAACATTTTCTGCATGTTCGAATTTCATCAACACTAATATGTTCAAATTTTGGTTACGTTTGGAGAAAAGAAAGGGTTAGAATAAAATATTGTATTAACAGACAAGAAAAGTTTTGGTAACTTTGTATACTTTCGTTAGTATCTCGAAAACCGTTGACAATCTTGGGAAGCAGAAGGTTACCATTCGAAAGCTTACTAAATGCTCTTCAAAAAAGGTTCTAAAGAAAGTTTTAATTAGGCGATGTCAATCGGAGAAATAAGTGCTTAAAACTTTAAAGTAATTGATTTCGTTTATTCGAACTGTTCTTTTTGTCTGTTTTATTCCTTGTTCTTTTTAAATTGCTTGTAGTCGGATAATGTATTTGACAATAAAACAGATTAAGTAAAATAAGAAGATCAATTTATTGTTAAAAATGTAGCGTTCAAAGAGAGAGATCCCAAAGCTTTCCAAATGCCTCTGAGTGGAGGCCTTTCTGCCACACTTATGGGATAGCTGACCCATACAGGTAAGATTGTAAATCAAGACCTTTCAAGACTGGTTTGTTTGAGATTTCATTTGGATAGGTGTTTCGCTATTGATCTAAACAAAGTAATAACTGTTTCTATTTTATGCCTTCATAAACACTAAAGATAAGAACGGAACCGCGCTAAGATGACGCAGTTGCTGCGAATCGAACTTTTTTAAGAGTCGAGGCTTTGCTCTTGGATTGTGCACGACACGGCTTGTCATAATATGTCGAACCTCTAACCTCTTTAGAATAGCCTTTAATGTCTTAAATAAAGTATCGAATAGGACAATTTTTTAATATATTACATCGTCAATGGATAGAATATGTTCTTCCCTAGTTTGCTCCGATTTGCATATTCGATAGTTTGGCATGGTAAGAACGATATATATATATATATATATATATATATATATATATATATATATATATATATACATATAAATTAATTCTTTTAGATCTAAGGAGACATGGGGTCTTTAAAGCAGTTATCCATCTTCATACAATGTTATTTATTAAGCCCGACGTGTTTCGCGAATATATTCGCATATTTTCCTCTCGTCACCAGGTACGAGAGGACTTCCTTGCAAGAAGTGCCCCTGAAGAGGTGCGAAAACATGCACGAAACATGTCAGGTCTAATAAATAAAGTACTGAGAAGAAAGGATGGCTGATTCAACGACCCCAAGCGGTTTTTGGTGGTGAGCAAAAATAAAGAATATATATATATATATATATATATATATATATATATATATATATATACATGTAGATATAGATATATAGGTAGGTGGTAACAGCTTATTCAGTCTTCATTTATTTTATGTTTTATATTAAATTTTTCTTGTAGAAACGTTTCGGCTATAAGCCATTTTCAATATAATTATATGTATTATTTTTCAATAGTTTTCATATATTATAATCTTCAGATTAGGTGCTTGTAGAGATGATGTTATTTAGTTTGAGGAGGAAATTTCATGGTTCGTCTTTCTATTATTACATTTTATTCCATATAGCTGTTGCCCAATGTCCCATGCTACACCTACATTCTGTCTATGACTCTCCCCGTATCAAGATCTACTGCATCAAAATCGGTCAAACGGTGTGAATTCGTTTATATCTGTCGAGTAGTTCATAATGCAACCGGCAGAGGCCTGCACCTCAGCACTTCATATAATAGCCAACAGAGGCCAGCAGAAGCTTGCGAGTAAGATAGCTCTTATTAAAGAAAGGCCAGCGCTCCTTAGTTAGACAATGACTGTTGAAATAAACTGCATTACATGATTATATAATGATGTAACGTCATCAATGAGTTCGAGTTATTCTAATTATCAGGAACATCAACAAATAAATTTGAGACATTATCCAAAATGGCTGTCGATTCAAAATGGCCGTCACAATCTGAATGGTTCAGTGTAGCCAATTTTTCTTGAACACAACTTTTGACCTTTTGACCAAATTTTGAAATTTTACCCAGCCTAGATTTCCCTTATCAAGGCCTACCTGTGTGCTATGTTTGGTCAAAATCGGTCAAACGGTGTAGATTTGTATAATGAACAAACAGAAAAACATACAAACATACATACACGTGATTTATATATATATATATATATATATATATATATATATATATAGATAGATATTTGAGTCTGCTTCTGTAAAGGAGAACTAGATGTGCAATTATTGCATGTAATAAATGAAGACTGAATAAGCTGTTACCAACTACCTATATCTTAGTTTTCAAAATAGGATCTACACATATATATATATATATATATATATATATATATATGTATATATATATATATATATATATATATGTATATATATATATATATATATATATATATGCAAACAAACATATAAATATGACTTTATCAATAATAGACTCGCTCATAGTGAAGTACCAAAACGGTAAATGTATTTTCCTTATCAATATAACTCTCTTAGGTTACATACTCAGCCCATCATTATAGAATGTGCACATGAAGGAGGATAGTTTTTAAGTGAAATCCAAGAACAACTGCTTTTTAAAGTAAATAATTTTGGAGCAGAACTTCTTTGACTGTGTGATAACTGTCCATTGGCTTGAAAAAATATATAGAAAGATCAGACAGAAATATATATATTTAAAAAAAAAAAAAAAAGAACTGAAAGCAAATATTTTATAATTTTATGTCGTAATCCTTGATACTAATTTCGTCAAAAAGTTTGTTGATCAAGCTCGGTCGAAGGCGGAATAAAAACGCGAGCAGAAGGCCTTGGGCGTCTCACGAAGGGTAAAAACCAAGACTTGAAGAACAAATAGAAAAAATTGATCGACCTTGTATTAAAATAAATAGAATCATTATCCTCTCTCTCTCTCTCCCCCTCTCTCTCTCTCTCTCTCTCTCTCCCTCTCTCTCTCCCTCTCTCTCTCTCCCTCCCTCTCTCCCTCCCTCTCTCCCTCCCTCTCTCCCTCTCTCTCTCTCCCTCTCTCTCTCTCTCCCTCTCCCTCTCTCTCCCTCTCTCTCTTTCTCAAGATATATATATATATATACATATATATATATATATATACATATATATATTTATATATTTATACATATATATATATATACACACATATATATATATATATATACATATATATACATATATATATATACATATATATATTTATATATTTATACATATATATATATATACACACATATATATATATATATATATATATATATATATATATATATATATATATCACTGACCTATCATTGCCAAGCCCAAACCACTCGACAAAAAAAATTGAAATTTTGCATGGACGTACCCTATAGAACGTAGACACTCGCTACGAAAGGATTTTTTGATATTCGAATTTTTAAGTATTTTTAGAGGGAATTAAAGTTTGAGTTGGTTAGAGCATGCAAGCCTAGGCAGCAAGCGTTGCTAGGACGATAGCAGAACAGCTGTTGCCGTATATTATTTATTTCATAGTATTATTTTTAATGACGGTTCATTTCAACTATGACGGCAGACCTTGAATTACTTGAAATAAACTGTGATTTTGTCCCTCATAGAGTTTACGCCCTGGTGATGGTCCATCCGAGGTAATAATATCCCGAACCACTTGCCACAAAAATTTGAAATTTTGCACGGTCAAGCCGTTTAGAATGTAAACACTCGCTAAGAAAGGTTTTTTTCTATATTCAAATGTCAAGTACTTTTAGGGGGGTTTGAATTATTAAGAAGTTCCTCATCGGCTCAAAAATGGTTCGATTTTGATGAAACTTGGTACAAAAATCTTTCTTCTCATTTGAAAGGTCAAGTTCATTAACCAGCTGAATCCATTTACTGGAACATGGTTTTTGGAGCAACTTTTACGCGAACAAATCGGAACCCCTACATTTTCGAGTCCATTTGCTTGCAGGTACTCGTTATATAGGTTCCTTAACGCAGGAAAACGAATGAAACCATTTTTAAAGCGATTTCTGTAACCGTTTATGAGAAAAAATGATAGAAATACTTTTCCAAACTAATTTTCTGTTTGTGTATTCAGAAAAGATGATTGGTCATCTGGAAACTTGTACCAGTTATTTGAACTTGTACAAGGTATATTTGGTCTCGTTTGGGGGTAAGAAGTATATGGGGAAAAAATTGTATTCTTGGTTGTATAAAGTTTTCGGATCTCAGTATATTTTCTAAAATATCTCGAAAACGGTTTGGAAAATGTAGAAGTGGTAGGCGGCTGTTCGAAAGGTTATTAATTTCTCTACAAAAAAGATTCTGTTGTAATGTTCGGTGGGGCGATGTCAATCGAAGAGATAAGTGCTTAAAACTTCAAAGTTGTTAGTTTTATTCTTTTCAACGTGTATTTGTCTCGGTTTACCTAACTTTTTAAGTGGTTGTTATATTTTTTTTTGTATTTATTTTTTTTTTTTTTACTCCCCAACGGAAACAGGCACGGTTACCGCCACATGATGTTTCCTGGTTAACTCTAAAGTCCGTGCAATAATAAGCTGTACAAAATTATGTATCAGGCTGTACCGTATGAAATGTCAATTTGGATTTGCCGATTTCCTTCAAATGTCTTGAAACTGTCGTGGCTCCTACTCCGAGTTCTTTGGCGTATTCCCTAGTGCTTTTTGAGGGACAAGCTTCAACCCTTTCTTTCAGGTGGTCATTGTCAAACTTGGTTTCTGGCCTTCCTTGCTCCTCGTTGTCAAGGTCAAAATTTCCACTTCGAAACCTGGAAAACCACCGGTAAACAGTTCCGTTCATTCACCGTTCCCTCCCCGAACGCCGTGTTAATGTTCATACACGCCTCAGCAGCGCTATGACCGAGCTTAAATTCATAACGAAAAATAATACGGATTTCCTTTGAAGTCATAATTTAAGTTTTATTTTTTTCTCTGAGGATCGTTCTCACAGTACGTAAGTTACTGATTAAATAATAGGAATAAAAGAATTTTAATTCTATATGAATAACAATGATGTTTGTAAATCTACTATATATTTGTCAAATACCACTCACTCACTCACTCATCTATCAACGCCCAGCCCAAACCGCTCGACAGAAAATTTTGAAATTTTGCATGGACACTCCCTATATAACGTAGGCGCTCGCTAAGAAAGGATTTTTTGATATTCGTATTTTTAAGCATTTTTAGGGGGGTTTAAAGTTTGAGTTGGTTAGAGAAGGAAAGCCTAGGCAGCCTGCGTTGCTAGGACGATAAAGAACAGCTGTTACCTTACATTATCTATCTCGTAGTTTTATTTCTAATTGAGGTTAATTTCCACTATGATGGCAGACCTTGAATTACTAGAAATTAACTGCCCCTCATAGAGTTTTAATTGCGTTTCTTTTCTGCCTGTCCCCGTCAGATAGGCTTGCCATATTTTTGGTGAGTTAAACCGGGACACATTAATATGGGATGGTCATACCAGGGGGGGGGGATAAAAAGAGTACAAATTATAAGCAAAATGGTTGGTGAGTTTTAAGCCTAGCAACTAACGGGAAGGGGGAATCCTAAACTGTTTAGTCTACCCAAACCTTAAAAATAAGAACGGAACTTTTTTTGCTACTTGATTTTCTTAAAACAATCTCTCAGCCAAATAGTAGTGTCTGGCAGCTGGCAGCGCTGTGCAGGTAGTTCCAGCGTTTTACAGTTAGATTACTTCTCATTTCTTTGACACTGTGAGCAGTAGTAAAAATGTTAATTGTAGAAAAGTAACCGATTCTTATAAACATGAATTCATTACTTTTTACATCTTACAGCCTTTTCCGGGACATTGATAAAACTGGGCGGGACACCGAAACAATTGCAAAATACCGGGACAGTCCCGGTCAAACCGTGATGTATGGCATATCCTTAGGTTCTCCAGGCGAGGTAATAATATCCGGAACCCTTGCACAGCCTCCTCGCCTATAAACTTGGTAATACTCGTAAATATATTGGGTGTTACCATATGACTTCTTGGAAACATAAACTTTTAAATTTTAACGCCCATTGAATAAAATATAGTATGACGGGAACCGTGCTGTAATAAACTGCACAGAATTGTATAGTAACGTAATTTTAATGAAACATTATTTAACGCAATAAAATAACTGCTTATCTGCCGTGACGAAGCACGGGTATTCAGCTAGTAATGAAATAAAAAAGGGAAAGAATTAAATCGCAAAGTAAACAAAACTGACATTTCATATGGTACAGCCTGATAATTTCCTTACATTTGGACTTTTAATAGTAAACGTTAAATTAAAGTAAGAATCTTCATAATTCGTTGAGTGGACAAGTCAAATTCCCACTGAATTATAATAGTCTGAACACGAATTAATTTTAGATACCTGATAATGAACATAAACAAGATCGAAACGTCGCAAATATAAGTTAATGTTTTAAACTCCTGCCAGTTACTTATAAGAATCCATTGATCCTTTTCCGCCCTCACCTTAAATTTACATAAAAGTTTATTCTGGGGAAGATGTAAGTTTGGGAAGACGCCAGTTTGTTAATATAACTTACTAGCTGTTACCCAGTGTGCCATGCTACACCTAATTTCTGTCTGACTCTCCCCGTATCAAGATCTACTTCATACCTACAGATACCAGTTACGAAAATCGGTCAAACGATGTGAATTTGTTTTAGTTCATAATGATACCCGGCAGAGGCCAGCACAACAGCACTTCATCTAACAGCCGACAGAGGCCAGTAGTAGTCGATTCAAAATGGCCGTCACAATCTGAATGGTTCAGTGTAGCCAATATTTCTTGAACAAAACTTTTGACCTTTTGACCAAATTTTGAAATTCGTCTATTATGACCTAGCCTAGGAGATTTCTCGTATCAAGATCTACCTGTGTGCCAAGTTTGGTCAATATCGGTCTAACGGTGTAAATTCGTATAAGGAACAAACAAACAAATAAATAAACAGAAAAACAGACAGACACGTGATTTTTATATATATAGATTATTTATCATTATTTTACACGCATGATATATTATTTGTTCTAACATAAAAAGCTGTTTGTTATTTTAATAATGTTATGTATTTTTGTTGTTTATCATTATTATTATGGAAATTGAAATTAACATTTGTGTGCCAACTCCTTGCTGTAAGTTTTTATACTTAAAAGCAATAAACATATTCATTCATTCATTCATTCAATATTCCGTTTCTAGAATAATTAAAGGTTCTAAAAGTACTTCTTATTTTAAATAAGATATTAGCAATGTAAGTGACTTAGGCATTATGTTACACACACGAAGCAGCCGTAACACAGCAGCACTAAGAAATAGGCCTGTGAGATGACTTGTCTCTTTTCATGGGGGGAAATATGCCAATGAACATGAAATAATGTGTAAACGTTTTTTTTTGTTGTTGTTGTTTTTTTTTTTTGTCATATCAATTTATTTTATTGTATAAAATTGAAATGCAACTAACGATAAACATATTTTTTACGTTCTATGGGTAAATGTTCTCTGTATATTGACTCCCATTACATAGAAATTAAAGAAAATATTTCATCAATTCTGTTATGGATTAATAACAACGAGACAAAGAATAATTGGAGTTTGTATTTTTACATTTTCATACATAACCAAAAACTGAACTAGCTATTAACATATGTAATAATTCTAAATTCAAAATAAACATTTGTATGTCATATAAAATTCCTTGAATAGTGCAATGTCAATGGCTCCTTTTTTTTGGGAATGTAATACAAATGAGAAATATATAAATGGTAATTAAAAATTACGGTCTACTAAACTTACTATAGAATTTCATTTAATTTATTAAAACATTAATATTGGTAAAGCCATTTTCTGCTTAATGAAGCCCAATAATTGTCACTTAAATTAAAATGAAGTAACTTCCTATTATTAACCTATTTTGTGTAACTAAAACAAACAAGGATGTTATTTTGATGTAATTATTTTTTCATAGACAAAGAGAAACCTATATATTTATACTTATCCAAGAAGCCATTTAATAAGTTATTTAATAATAAGAAATTTTGATAGTGAAGCTTGCTTGTAACCACCAATTGAGAAGAATAACACAGGCTCGAGGAAGCTCCCCTTTTGCGAATCTTTATCCGCACCTAAAAAACGAAAAAAAAAGTACTTTAAAATAAATATGTAAATTTTAATAGTAAAAAAATGAGATCAATTTTATTATTACAAATATTCAAATACATTTCCTTAAATTTATTTTTGTAAAACGTCCATATATGTGTATATAGAAAATACTATAAAAAGTAATTTGTACAGGACATTGTGGGCCAAAATAACTGTAAAAGAAAAATGTTCGTCCTGCAGAAATTGGCTAGACTGAGGAATCAGGTATTATTATTAATATAATAGGTTAACCAGTTATATATATATACATTTGAACCTGATGTCTGAATTATTAAACATATAAACACATGTAAAAATGAAAATGAAATCTGATAAGCAAAATTTCAGGCGCTACGACGGGAAAGTGACAGTATCCTAAGCGGAACTCACTCCTTCTGCCTTTCAAAGCTCGCATGAGAAAGGCGTTAGCCTCTAGGGACACCTGTTTTTCATACTTATTGCTAGTTTGATTAGGCACAAATCCATTTCAACATTTCTGAGTAATAAAAACATCATAGACCATTTTCTTAAAAATGTATTGATGCCTTGGGAATGTCTCTGGGACGATATCTTTCGGAGTTATGAGGGACCGAAGTATAATAAAAACAGATGTGCCCTAGGATTAAGTTGCCGCATGTATAAGATAATTGTTATTTACTGTGACAACTCTCTATAGAACGTGTATATAAACATGGATCGACATGGAATACATATTGTGGCTAGTGCAGTGACATTTGATCACACGTTTAATGATTACTTTAATGGTAACGAGAATATTCTATATTGTTCATGCGACAACTGATAATGACTTAGTCTGATTACACGTAATGGTTACAATTACACGATACAAGTCATAATGATGGTATTTCGCTGGGCTGAGCTGGGTTCAAAGCCCAGGAAATTGCACATCGTCTAACGCGTGATAATATTGTCAATTGAATCCGGAATGTGGAAGCATCCGCGTGCTAGTTTTCTCACTTTTTGCGAAGACCACATCCAGTTACTTTTTTAGTATCTGTCGTGATTTTAAACAGTGAATTTGGTACTTGCGGATTAGCTTACAGGTTCTTTGCAGGTTATCTGTTACTTCTTTACATGTTATCTAAGGTTAGAAACCATATTACATAAATATAGTAATCAAAAGTTAATATAGTAATGAAAAGTATTTAAAATCACTGCAATCAAAAATAAAATTAACGATTTTTGACTACTATATAATATGGTTTCTAACTAACCGTTAAAAAAAAAACTGTCTAGTGGGTACTACAACTGTGCAGCTTCCCACCTCATGTACATTCATGTCATATAATCTAGCAATAATTTACTAAAAATGTATCTTATGCATTGTTGTAAATTCCAAATAAATAAATATTTATAAAAAATAAAAAAAACTAACCCTTAGATAACTTGTATTTGTAAGGAATACATTTAGGCTTGTAAAGCATAAATGAAAATAAGCAGAATGTATTTCAGCAAGCAATATTTATTAATAAAAAGGTTAATATTATAAAAATCAGTGGTAATTGTGAAGTTTAGGGGCCTCCTCACCTATTTTTGTTGTCCAGTGGTTCTCTAACATATGTATATTAATTTCGCATTATGGGCATGTGTGCTATGCGTTTCCGCTTGCTAGCTAGCTTAAGAAGATATCAAAACTCTAGTCAATCCAACTCGCTAAAATTAATAGAATTCTATTAATTTTAGCGAGTTGGATTGACTAGAGTTTTGATATCTTCTTGAGCGAGCGGAAACGCATAGCACGTATGCCCATAATGTGAAATAAACATGCTATAGAACCACCGGACAAAAAAAAAATCGGTGAGGAGGCCCCTAAACTTCACAATTACCATTGATTTTTATAATATTAATCTTTTTATTAATAAATATTGCTTGCTGAAATATATTCTGCTTATTTTCATTAATGTTTTACAAGCCTAAAAGTATTACTTACAAATACAAGTTATCTAAGTGTTAGTTAGAAATCATATTATATAAATATAGTAGTCAAAAAAAGTTACTTTTAGTAGTGGTTGCAGTGATTTTAAATACTTTTCATTACTATATTAACTTTTGATTACTATATTTATATAATATAGTTTCTAACCTAACTAACTTCAAAGTAACTGGATGTGATCTTCGCAAAAATACCCCAAATTATAATGCCAGTAAAACGAATGACGCCGGCCTTTCTGAGACAACCGGCCCCTAACCAATTGTCTGTCATGAACCCCCCCCCCTCACGGAGACCATGATAACGATGAAGATCTGAACATATTTTTTCAAAATTCTTCCATGAATGAAATCCTAGTAGGAACGAACATTCATTTAGAAACTGGTAATACTAATTTTTAGAATATATTGCCAGATATAATGTTTTGTATTAATTTCCGGAAGGCCATGCAAGATGGTAGCAAATTATTGGTAATTAGATTTGTGATGTCTGTAGGTGTAAATATTGAGAAGGCCATGGTCTGGGATCCTTGAAGATCCCAAGGATAAAATGGTGGCAGGTCGATGGGAAAACGGACACGTGACTGGATAAAACGTGTTACGCCCTTATCAGGATCTTATCAGGAATTATGTAACACAGCTTCCGAGCAGGCTGAGCTATTGACCGACCTCATACTCTAGGGGAGGCAACGGGGAAAAAAGTTCGACTCTCAGGAACTGCATCATTTTAGCGTGGTTCCGTTCATGTCCCTAGTCTCATTGGGGAAGCTTAGAATAGAAATAAATTTTATATATATATATATATATATATATATATATATATATATATATATATATATATATATATTTATATATACAGTGACTCACAAAACCGTTGCAATGGTATGTAAGTTAAGTTATAATATAGACAAAAAAATTAAACCACTATAATATTTACTACTCCGGGCCAAAATAATTTAATTGGGACTAGGAGGTATAATTCTAAAAGGTTCTTGAGGGGATTAGTCATTCGTTGCACTCTCAGGGATACGCTTTCTGTTGTTGGTTCATTGCAAAAGTTTTGTGGCGGATGTTTTGGAGTGAAGTTCAGGTGGTAATGTGTCAAGTTAACTATTTAAAATAGGTACTACCAAGCAGAACAGACAAAAAAAAAAAATAATATTTAAGCTAGATATATTAAACAAATTAGAATGAACTCAATTTTCTCTGACATAAACAACAGTATTATGCTTTTGGTCAATGAAGGCCTTCCAATGAGACTAATTGCTGCTCGAGTTGCTTTGAATGTTTTTACAACAAGTATATATGTTATAAAGAAGACATTTTATTGTTCTAAACATGTTGGAGGTCAACCAAGAAAAATTTCAGAAAGAAATAGCGAGTCTCTGGTTCGACTGATTAAGATGGGCGAAATCAATATTGTTGTAAAAGGCCAAAATAGACTTAAAACGGACATGGTGCTTCACACTAATGCTGAGACTACTCCAAGAAATCTAATAAGTCAGGGATATGTGGCATGGGTAAAGGTCAAGAAACCATTGCATCAAGATAACACAGGCAACTATATATACAAAATATTAATGACAGATTTTTTACAGAATGTTTCAAATTTTTTGCGCACCATGAGCACTGAAAATCAAATATTTAAACAGCTACTGCGAAATGGTAGAAATTTTGTTAAATTCAATTATGGCTGATAGAAATAGTAATTATGAATTACATTTGTTAACTGCTAGACAAATGTTACCTTACTTTTTCTCCGCGAATCACACGAATTACATTCGTGGAGTGACTCTTTATTTACAAGATATGATAAAACTATCTTTAGAAGTTGTTCGTGCTATAAAGAGAGGAATGCTGTCTGTCAAACGAACGGAAGGTAAATTATATGCAGTAAGCCCCGACTTAGCATTAGAACAATCTCAGAACCAATCTTCAGCAATTACTGGAGGATTGATTGGTATTACAAAAAATGAACAAGCGATGCAGAGATGGCTGCTCCTTTATCGGTTTAAAAATAGTATTCACGAGGCTTTTTCTTCATATCTCAAAATACAAGTAGACTATAATTATAATGATGAATGGGCACAATCAAGGATCAATAAAGACGAAAAATATATTCAAAATATTATAAAGTATATTAATGCCTGCAACCCTTATAATGACATCGAGAATTGCGCGCTTCGAAATATTTACACAGGTGAACTTGCTGAAGAAACTTGTAAGCAATGTTTGCTAAATATACAAGAAAATGGAGAGGCATTGTTAAGAACGTACGAAAACGAGCGATTAAAAAGTTATCTGATCCTATTAAAAAAAATAAATTTACCAATTTTGTAACTTCTTCAGAAAAAGAAAACAAGAGTACTTCTAATAAAAAGTTGCAAGATGCAACAGATACATGTCACATTCAGAAAACATTTTTGTTGGCTAATGAACGTGGGTTTGATACAAAAATTTTAGCATCATTTTAAATTAGGTTTATAGTTCGACGGTTCCTATAAGAAAAAATTCATTTCAGGATGTCATCTGGTTGCTCAATCCCTTGGAGAAAATATTTGTAGTATTTTGCCAGCATTACACGCTCTGAGTGGTTGCGATTCAACTAGCAGATTTGGCTCGAAAAAAAATGCTTTATAAGCTGCATCGTTAGATTTTGTACAAGAGGCTGTAAAGCATTTGGGAAATCCATACCTAAGTGTCGAACAGCTAAAACAATTGGAAAACATTTGCACCTATCTTCTTTAAAAAAAAATTCAACGGCTGATGAACTTCGGTATAAGTTAATTTCCCAAAATATCGGTTTCGGCTTAAAAGTTATTTTCACATCAGATGCTCTACATTTACATCTGTGTATGGGTGAATGCTGACCAAACCCAACTACAGCCTATTGATTACACCTTCTTAGGCTATGAAAGGAAGGATGGTAATTTTTACCCACGACAAATGACCAAGCAACCACTGCCAGAATTTTTGATTCAACCGTGTAAATGTACATCCAATTGTAAGACAATGGCCTGCTCTTGTAAAAAATTACATACTGATTGTATTTCTTTATGCAAATGCATAAATAACGATTGTCAGAATAAAAAAGATTGATAATTTTAATTTTTTCTTTTATGATATGTTTAAATTTGATTTTTTTTTATTGAATAATTTTTTTTTATTAATAATTATTGTTTTTATTTTTAATTTTCCTGTTCTTTTTTTACTTAATTAGCTGAAAGTATCTTTAATCATAAAAGTCAATTGGATATTCTCACTAAAACAATCGTTATAATGATACCAAAGCATGTGTTCAGTCCATTTTTTAGATGTCTAGGTAGGGGGGTGGGGTGTAAAAAAAAAATTGGACCAATGCGACTCCTGGCAACATTGAGAATCATAATCAGCATGCTTTTCTGAATTCAAACCCTTACACCGAATGCGGTCCTCACATTTTGCATACTCAACTCCACCCAGCGCCCGGTCTATATGTATAAATTAACTCCAAGTAAAACCAAAATTTGGACATCTTAGTTTAGATAAATTTCAAGCATGTAGAAAATAAATCAATTAAATTCCACGATTTTAAGTACCAAAACCGAAAATGAGTCTATAACGGTTACATATATCGCCTTAAACTTGGTTTCGTTCTTTTTCCTACGTGAAGGAACCTATAAAACGGATAACTGCAAGCATATCAACTCAAAAACGTAAACGTTACGCGAATGTCACGCCGATAACCATATTCCGGTGGATGAATTACACGAAAGATTTTTGTACCAAATTGCATCAAAATCGGATAGGAACACCAAAAATTCCAGGTCGCCAACACAACTGATTTATTTTTTCCAAAGCAAGGCTTTCGGAGTCTACAGCTCCATCGTCAGTGCTTCTACGGCATAGAAAAACACAAAATATATACTTTTTCACACGGAGATAAGTTTATCGAAAAATAGACCATTTCAATTGTCATAAAACATGTTTAAAGAGCCACAGTTACAGTTAATAAAAACAATTTAATAGTAAAACTTAGGAATACACACAAGCAAACAAGCATTCAAACAATTCCAGCAAAAATACAAACATGTGTACGAATGCTTGTTTGTTTGTGCGTATTTTTAAGCTTTAGTATCAAATTGTTGTTATTAATTGTAACTTTGGATTTTTTAAAATATTTTATGATAATTGAAATAGTTTTATTTCTTGATAAACTTGTCTCCGTGTAGAAATTATGTATTTTGTGTTTTTCTTTCCTGTAGAAGCGCTGAAGATGGAGCTGTAGACTCCGAAAGCTTGCTTTGAAAAAAATAAATCAGTTGTGGTAGAGATCTGGAGTTTTCTGTGTTCCTATTTTGATTAACAAAAAAAAGGAAATTTGATGAAAAAAAAAGGACAAAACAAAAAAATAAAAATAAAAAAAGAGAGCAAGTCGCCGTCGTTGCGAAGCTCGTAAAATAAATAAATAAAAAAAAAATTTTGATGAAGTACCACCACCGCCCAGCCAAATCAATGAAGTACCACCACCGCCCAGCCAAATCAATGAAGTACCACCACCGCCCAGCCGAACCAATGAAGTACCACCACCGCCCAGCCAAATCAATGAAGTACCACCACCGCCCAGCCAAATCAATGAAGTACCACCACCGCCCAGCCGAATCAATGAAGTACCACCACCGCCCAGCCAAATCAATGAAGTACCACCACCGCCCAGCCAAATCATTGAAGTACCACCACCGCCCAGCCAAATCAATGAAGTACCACCACCGTGGCTAGCGCCTTGGATTCATAAGCGGGAGATGGTGGGTTCGATTCCCAACCTCCGGCAGGAATTTTATCATCCCACGGCTCGCTGGTAAAATTCCTCGCTGCACCCTGGATGTCTGCGCTAATGACCTAGATGTAGATGCGCCGTAAAAAAAAAAAAAAAAAAAAAAAAAAAAAAAAAAAAAAAAAAAAAAAAAGTACCACCACCGCCCAGCCAAATCAATGTCAAGATATATATTTTTATTTATTTATTTCCTTCCCTAAGTAACCCCTGAGGAAGGGAGTTTATTTTATCTACATGTACCGTACATGACAAATGTACATACCATGTAATTGATTACATACTATATATATATATATATATATATATATATATATATATATATATATATATATATATATATATATATGGGCGAGGTTAGCTCAGTGGTAGAGCACTGGACTAATAAGCTGGAGGCCTGAGTTCAAATCCCGAGCAAGCACTAAAGATTTTTTCTTCTAGTGTCTTCGGAGGGTTGAATTCGGCCTCCCTGACCGTCCCTAGGCCAACCCAGCCTTTCATTAATTTAGTAATGGGTACCTTGGGTGCTAATGACTCTAGCAGTCGAAGCGGTCAAGGGGAAAATCAGGCGGCCGGAGCATACTGTCTCCCTAGTGTGCCGTATGGTCATGAATCAGATACCTCTATAGTATCAGCCCCTCAGGGCCCTCGCGGCCTGTTACTTGACTGATTTTTTTATATATATACATATACACATGTGTGTATGACAGAGATGGGCATACTTTTTTTTATAAATAAAAGTACGAATTTAATCGTACTTCATATATTTGTAAATACGAATATAAATAAATTCGTATTCATAAATGTGAATACAAATTTATTTGTATTCACGTAAATTAAATATAAAAATAGAAATAAAATTTTATTTGTAAATATTCCTGCGAATACAAATAACTTCACAGAAAAAAATGTAAATATTCACAAAAATGTTAATATTTACAAAAAATCAAGTGATTACAAAAAAATCACATTAAAATATATGAATACAAATTTATTCACAAAAAAATTAATAAATTATGAATTTATTCGTATATTAAGATTAGATTTTTTTAAGGCGCTTAATGTCTAGGTTATTATTTTTTTTTATGGACGCCAGAGATACCGATGGCAAACCCTGTCCCTGCAGCGCGGCTGTCAATGCGCTGATAACCTAGACGTTAAGCGCCTTTAAAAAATAACCTTCAATAACTTTCGTAATATTATTTTAACTTTAATACGAATAAATTCATAATTTATTTGCGATTTTTTTTTGTGAATAAATTTGTATTCACAAATTATAATGTGAATAAATTTGTATACATTTATTTTAATGAGATTTTTTTGTAATCACTTGCTTTTTTATGAATATTTAGAATTTGTTCTGTGAATTTATTTGTATTCGCAGGAAAATTTGCGAATAAAATTTTATTTCTATTTTTATATGTAATATACGTGAATACAAATACATTCGTATTCACACTTATGAATACGAATTTATTTATATTCGTATTTACAAATATATTAAGTACGAATAAATTCATATTTTTATTTATAAATAAAATTATACCCATCTCTGGTGTATGATATACTATTAAGCCATTTCTTGGTATTCTCTTTTGCTCACGGAAGAAACAGGTCAAAGACCTAGAACTGAATAATTATAATGTTATTTTGGTTCAAACCGAAAAATCTTCTCTAATTACTGGTTAAATATAAAGGTTGTACATAAATTAGGTGGAATGCTGAAGCGGCCATCTTGTCTACCATACTCTGATTACGCCCCTGAAATAATGATTACCCTCGTGGGCTTGAGATACATAATTAAGACTAATTGTAGCACCTTCAAATTAAGCTTAATTTGACCGGCTCTAGATTTCACTGTATAATAATCTAATTTGCCCAATTGAAGCTAAATAGTGTGTCAAGTTGCGCATAGCTATGGGGAAGAAAGAGCTGTCCAGATTTAATAAATACAAAATAAAGTAAAGCATACGCTATTTTTGTTAAGTAGGATGCTAAATGAAACTAAAATTTGTAAAAAATCTGTATTAAGGACGTTTCTGCTACTCTTTGGTAGCCGTCGTCAGCTAAAATGCCAAAAACAAAGAAAATACATAATTAATAAACAGAAAATAGTTTTTTTTTTTCTTCCAACCTTTTTTCTGTTTATTAATTATGTATTTTCTTTGTTTTTGGCATTTTAGCTGACGAAGGCTACCAAAGAGTAGCCGAAACGTCCTTAATACAGATTTTTTACAAATATCGTATTGATTTTTTCTTAGCCAAATCCCAACTAATCCCTTATTGCCTAAATAATATTACTTCTTATAAATATGAAAGACTTTTTTTTTCCTATGTACAAAATCAGCAGTTTGCTGAGGTTTTTAGAGCTCGTTTAGATTTTTTTAGTAACTTATTTCTGAGTTTTATTCTAGCCTGATAATGAGCTTAGCCCAGCCTTTTTCCACTCCCTTCTTTCAGCTGCGACTCTCTGCCAGGTTGCTCCCCCGTATGTCCTCATTTATTGGTCCCAAGGTATAGGTCCTCTGCTTCTCCGCTAGTCACGGGGGTAGCAGTTTATAATATCTTTACCTCTTGTTATTTCTGCTCCTAACCAAATGTCCTGCCCAAGTCCATTTTCTTCTGTGGGTTATTTGTTATATATATGGAAATTTAGTCTTGAACCTGTTCGCTTTTTTAGTTTTTCTTTCCTTTTAAGACAACTGTAGGATAAAGCGTTCCATGCCTCTTACTGTGGTACGCAGCTTTCTTAAAGTTTGTTTAACTTATTGCTCGGGATTCACAGCCATAAGATAAGGTGGGCAGAACAGTGCTTTCCCAAGGCTTCTTTTTTCAGTCAGGTGGGGCTTTGGCTTTGTAAAACTTTTCATTTTTAAGGAGGGTTTTCCAAGCTGCTGCACACCGTTTGCCTATTTCTATGTTTCTCTCATCCAGTGATATTAGTTGCCAAGGTATTTAAAGCTATTCACATTCTCTAATATTGTACCATTAATTTCCAGCGTGCCTGCAATGTTTTATACCATGAACTGGCATTTATTTAGATTTAGCTTTAAGCCTATGTCCTTCCCTTTATCCATCAGTTCGCTTAACATTACATGGACTTCTTCCGTGCTTGTTCCTATTAAGATCTGGTCAACAGCGAATTCTAAGAGCTTCAACCATTCTCCGTTTATGTTTATTCCTTTTCCATCCCATTCCAAACTATTCATCAAATCCTGTAACACCCCTATGAACTTGCTAGGGGATAGAATATCACCTTGCTTGACGCCCTTATGTATCCTTATTTTTGTCTCATTATTCGGAAAATTTCACTGGAGTGTTGGTACATTTTAATGATTATGCTTGTAATTCTTCTATTAAGGCCGCTATTTTGTAGTGCGTTATGAATTGCAAATTATTGCAAATATATATATTTATATATATATATATATATATATATATATATATATATATATACATATATATATATATATATATATATATATATATACATATGTGTGTGTGAGTGTGTGTTTTTTTTTTTTTTTAAGATGACCCAAATTATTTATTAGTTGTTGTTAGTTTTTTAGAAGCATGACTCGATGTTTTCCCTCTCTGTCGGAAGGAAACACGCTAAACGGACACAATTGTCTGATAGGCACGAAAAGATATTGAAACCGCCATGGATTCGCCTTTCGCTTTCTCCCTTATAACAGGTTTTCGAAATTGCTCCTATTGGTTTGTGGTTTGGAAGGCCATCGTCCGTAGTTGCTACTGATATCATATAAAAATTTCACATCCTAAGTCTCTCCAAAATAATTTGCTGACTTCGAATTTGCAAAACCTTTACTTTAGAGAAACATAAAGGTTCAGGCAATTTTGAATGAAAAAACATCAAGTAAATGATCAAATAAATGAATTCAAAATATAATGTTTATAAAATGAAATGTAAAACTTTTTATATGTAAACAAAAAATAATAGTATTAGACAACTGTTTATAAATAATGAACCTATAAAACAACTTAAACAACAGCTGTCAAGAAAGGACCCACGTCTGGGGCCATTAGCAGCGAATTGTCACAACGGCCCCTGACATGTGAAAAATCCCTGGTGCCGATGGGAATCGAACCCACTAACTCCCGTATGAGAAACGAATGCGTTGGCCACTAGACCACGGAGAGATCCTTTAGATAGGTTATTATTGCATTACTATTGCGTTTTACATATTTTAATATTTAATTATTTGATTACATTACTACAATTCTCTTGTTTACTTCGATGTGGATATTTTTTTATTTGATCTTGTATTATTGCGTTATTACATTCGTTGGGATGTCGGTTGAAAAAGAGAAAAACAAACTTCTGTCTGAACCCTTACTTAACTAAATAATATTACTGATGCATTCAGAATATGCTTCAAAAAGTAAGAAAAATATATTCAATTTTCAAGAAGTTCCTATAGGATCTTTATATTCTGTAGCTCTTTAAAAGTTGGTATACATGTTGATACTACACACAAAGCAATACATCGGAGTCCGGTTACTTCATCAATATCTTATTGAAAAAAGCCCGAATCTTAGCGCGGTACGCTTCATGTGCCTAATATAATGTTGAAGACAAAGGATAGAAACAGTTATTACTTTGTTTAGATCAATCGTGAAACACTTATTCCTATGAAATCTCAAAGAAAAGCAAGATTGACGAAAAAACACAGGAAAAAGTATCCTAAGCGGAAATTACTTCTTCCGCCGTCCTAGCAACCTTCTCTCTAGGAAACACGATTACCAATAAGTTTCTAATTCTAATAATTTCTTTATTAAAATATTCCTTTTTTGTGTAAAATTCAATTAAAAATACTAAAATACTTACATTACTGTTTTATTTATTTATTTATTTATTATATAATGGCGCATCTGCATCTAGGCCATTAGCGCCCACATTACTGTTAAATGCAAATTAAAATACGAAGATCCCATAACTTTTCATGTCTTAATATAATTTTTTTCCGAATACTTCCTTAACTTCAAATGAAACCAAAATCGTAAACACATGGGACCTCGGTAAAATAGCTGTCAGCTCGCCTAGGATGCTTCTTGATTTATTGAGTGCAATAAGCCCACCCTACTAGCCTCCAACAGGTAAAGATCTGGGACTCCCTTGTCCATCCAGCAAGTCAATTCAAAATACTAATATTATTCTCACCTGTTAAGGAAAAAATGCAATTAAAATAACATCAAATAGTTAATAACTAAGGCAAACAGGAAAGAAATAAAAAAAAACTAATTAAAAACTGAAGAAAACAGAGACAAAGAGACATAAATATTCACACGGCAATTCGCTCGGCAAGATCTATTTCTTATAACGAAATATTGTTTCTAATTTTAAGCCAAATACATTTTTCTCCTATAATTAATTACAAAATTACAAGCAATAAAAAAACCTAAGAGTAACAGACAAAAAGAACCGTTTAAATAAGAGAAACCAACTATGGTACTTCAAAGTTTTAAGGGCTAATTTCTCAAAATGTGACTGTCCCATCGAAAATTCTCTCAGCACATATTTTGTAGAGAATTAGGTAAGCTTTTGAATAGCTACCTTCCACTTAAGGAACATATTATTAAGGAACATTATATTAAGGAACATATAAGAAGTTCCCAAAACGTTTCACGTCTATTAAAAAAATATTTTATTCTACTCCAAACGTAACCAAGATTTAAACATCTTTGTATATATGAATGTCAAACATGCAGAAGATATTTTAACTGAATCGTTAACTTAAAACCTCGTTTCTTACAGAATGGTTATGCCGCTAGGACGCATGGCTACCGAGATATAATTGAAATCTCGAAAAAAGGGACCTCCAGCCCCCTCCCTCCCGGCTCCAAGATTACGGGCGGGGACTTTTGATATGTTGACCTAACTAGCCGAAAAAAAGTTATGAAGTCAATAATTGTGTTCCAAACATTTCCATCTATATCTCTTAGTTGCCTGTTTCTATTAGTAGCCATATTTCAGATTTCACGATGAACACTGAAATTGTTTTTTAGTTTCAGGGGTCATTTCATTTCAGGGCGCGCTTAAAAAATCCCCTTCTTCATTTTTAGGAAAGGTGGAAAACAATGAGCCCGAAACTAATAACCTAAATGTGCCATGAAAAAAAATACTGAATTAAAATAAGGCGTAATGAAAAAGCTCTTAAGCCTCATGTTATTTTCTTCTGAAATAAATAATCTACGTATCGCATTCCGAGAATTTTGCCTCTTTTATTATTTTTTAAATTTACTTGAAGAGTTTCTAAAATAACAAAGATATTCTTTTCATACATACCTTTCTTTTCTTTTATATAAAATTATTTACAGACAGGGAGGATTAACTTTCGTTCCAGTAATTAAGGAAAAATTGTAAAGAAACCTTTTTGCATTGTTTTTTTTTTTTTTTTTTAATTTTTTTGTACAGGAGTCAATCCATTTGAAATCTAGCAAAAAATAAATAAAATTGTTGCTGAAATGTTTTATTTAATTTTTAACAGTAGAATTTCCATTTGTACATATATCTGGGAGCACAGAACTATTTTTTCTTTACAATTGAGGTATTGCGGATACGAAGAGTGAAATCAACATCATGTTCACCATAATTCCTGGTCAATTATTATATAATTTGTTTAATCATATAAATTAATAAAGAAATAATGAGACAACAATAAATGTTTTGAATATACTCTAGTGGAGTTCGCCCTTATGGTAAAAATATTCCTCAAAACTACCTTTGCTGAGTTCGCCCTTCCGCAACACCTCAAATTTGTTATTAGTTATTCAGTTGCTGTCAAACAATTTGTTTGTGGTTCGGTCATTAGTGGCGTTTCAGAGGTTAGCAATAAATTAAATAACTTCTATATTTATTAAGCTATCAACTTGAACTGAAAAAAAAAAAATAACTTATTCGACATGAAACCATCTACAAATAAGGTTCTTATCAAAACGTTGCTAGGTATCCAGGAACGCGTCTAAAATAAACATAAAAGTGATAAAACAATTGGAGCAAACTTGTATCTATATATATAAAAATCACGTGTCTGTTTGTTTGTTCCATATACAAATCTACACCGTTTGACCGATTTTGACCAAACTTGGAATAATGGTAGGTCTTGATACGAGAAATCTCCTAGGCTAGGTCAAAAAAATCTACCAGCTGTCTGTCTGTATGTTTGTCCCTTATACAAATCCATACCGATCGTCCAATTTTGACTAAACTCGGTACACATGTAGATCTTAATCTGAGGAGTGTCGTAGGCTAAGTCAAAAACGTCTACCAGCTGTCTGTCTGTATGTTTGTCCCTTATACAAATCCACACCGTTCGTCCGATTTCGACTAAACTCGGTACACATGTAGATCTTAATCTGGAGAGTGCCGTAGACTAGTTCAAAAACGTCTTATAGCTGTCTGTCTGTATGTTTGTCCCTTATACAAATCCACACCGTTCGTCCGATTTTGACTAAACTCGTTACACATGTAGATCTTAATCTGGGGAGTGTCGTAGGCTAAGTCAAAAACGTCTACCAGCTGTCTGTCTGTATGTTTGTCCCTTATACAAATCCACACCATTCGTCCGATTTTGACTAAACTCTGTGCACATGTAGATCTTAATTTGGGGAGTGTCGTAGGCTAAGTCAAAAACGTCTACCAGCTGTCTGTCTGTATGTTTGTCCCTTATGCAAATCCACACTATAGACCAATTTTTACGAAACTTGGTATACATGTATGTCTTGATACGGGGGGTGTTATAGGTTAGGTCAAAGTCATCTAGGACTCACAGTTGGGAGGTCACGGGTTCATAACAGTTACAGAGTCGTGTTATTAGATTTTAATAATACTTATTTGTTTTCTAATTTATTTAGGCTTTTCTATATGCAGAAAGTAGGTGTAGCATGGCGCGCCGGGTAACAGCTAGTTTTTAATATTTATTTTTAATAAACGAATGGATACACATGTTTAATATTTTCCCCCCTTAAAAATATAACTGACGCCATGACTGGAAAAAATAATATATATCTTTTGCATGCCTCCTTCAGCTTTTACAGGTCTTTCAAAATCGCGATTTCTTCAAAATTTGCGATTTTTGAATGGGTATATCTCAAACGTCCTGAAAATATTTATACAAACTAAAAAGAGACTTATCTTTACCTCTAGATCAGTTATATATATATGCATACATACATACATACATACATACATTGTTTAGATTATACAGTAGCATAAATAATAACCAGTTCAAGTACATTTCCTTGAAAAAAAAAAAAAATGAAATGAAAAATGACAGCCCGAAATAGAATTACAATCAGTCCCGAAATGGAACACTAGGCCAGATACTGTAGAGATATCTGCTTTGTTAGCATACCTCACGCTAGAGAGATAGTTTGGTCAGTATTACGCTCCGACCGTCTTATTTTCTTCTTTGAGGATACCCATCAATAAATTAATTGAAGTCTGTGACCCCGAATCCAAACCTTGAACGACTACACTAAAAGATCTTTCGTGCGCCCTGAGTTTTGAACTCCAGCTAATTAGTTCAGTGCTCCACCACTGAGGTAACCTCGCTCCTACAATTATGATGAGAACAATTATATATTATATTAATTTAAACATCTTAGTTGAGATGAATTTCCAAAATGTAGAAAATATTTCAATTGAATCCCGCGATTCTAAGTACCCACAAATAAATAATTACTTACAAAAACATATACATACATACATACAAACAAATTTGAACCACCTATATTTTTGTGACCTATGGGGTCTGAAAAGAGAAAGTTTCTTGCCGGCATTTCCGGATTGCGCCGTGAGGTGAACCTCATAAGCGGGTTCACCCTATGGAGATAGGGAGGAACCGCGCTAACACATACTTTTAATGAGTTTTATATAGGAATTATGAAAGAATGCCTTTTCACAATTGTGTTTTAGTTTTTTGCGTTTTTTCGGAAACGAAGCAAAACCAAGAAAAATGCCAAAGGACTTCATCCAGCATCGATTACCGAAGTTTTGCTGTTTATTTTGGGGACACCCTGTATACAACAGACCATACCCTCGACAGCAAGTATAGTAGAAATAAGGAAAAGTCAAGTGCTCATAGATAGTACTTAGGAAAATAAATGATATGACTGCAGACTACTTTAGTGTCGTTATCATATCTCTGGAGAAGACTGGAAATTCCCCATGACATCAGAGAAAAATCATTAGTGGAATATTAATAGACACTACAGAAAAACCCACAATTATTCATATTATTCGATGTGTAATTTATGTTCGAGATATATCGCTCTTTATTGGTAATTAATATGAAATAAGACGTTTAATTAATTAGACGATACAAGTGAGAAATTTCTTATGTATGTCATATAAAAGAAATATAATATGTTGAAGGATTGTATGAGATAGTACAGGACTTCACTTAACTTTTATTATTAGTATCCTTTAGTTTATGGAGTATCAATGAACAGTACATCTCTCAAGATGGATCACAGGTTTAAACAATAATATTGGGGTTTAAACAGCCATGAAAATTGTCCGAAAACCGCTGTATCTTGCCGGTAGAAATTATGGAGATTTGAAAAATGTTTTAAAAAATATTTAGTCCAATTTCATTTAGTTACTCTTCATCAAAAATTCTTGAAAATAATGAAAGAGGAAACATTAGGAAATTATTATCGTAACATTTCGATAATATAATGCAAAAAATGTCTCATTAAAATAATTAATGTCCTGCCGCATTTTTACAACTAAATAATATAAAATAATCTGCAATAGATAGTAATTTATTCCCACTCTATAAGTGAAATTCTTTAATTTCGTTCCTTTTGGTAGCGGTTAAGATAAATGTTTGTCAGCTTAAAATAAATGGACGACCGAAACGTTGAAGATTCAGATTTTAGGATTTTTAGAACGATCGGTAGGACTGTGATTTTTCAAACGAGACATTTCTAGGACCTTGAAGATCCGCTTCATTGATCCAGAAGTTCTCCCAACGCTTGGAAATAGCGCCGCGATGGATTGTTAGAAATCGCACCGGCAATTCATCCAAGGACAAGAATATACATATAACATACAGCAAAGTACCTAAAACATTAAAATACATGCTAATACAATGGAAAAAGTCAATAAAAGTACGTACATCATAATATATCCATATAAGGAATGTACGTCCTACATACACACATACCCACATACCATATACGTGTATATATATACATATACATACATATATACAGGGTGGCCCAGATAAGCGGGCCACAAGAGAAATAACTACTAAACGGTTTGAGATATCAACATTTTTCATATGCTCAAAAGTATTTTGCCAAGAAGAAAATTCTTGAATGCCCAAGGTAAAGTGATGATCTAAACCCCAAAGAGGATCTTTGGGAGGAGATAGATCACAGAGAAAGATGTCTAAATCCTTCAAATAAAGAGCCTTTATTTCAAGCTGTTAAGAAGGAACGGGGAACAATTCCTTTGAGTCGAATACTGAAGATAGTAGAATTGATGCCAGCTCGTGATGTTATAAAGGCTAATGGATAAAAACATTTCATTTATTGAATGAATGAATGAAAGTAAATTTTATTTCATACCTTTACAGAAATATATAACAAAGTAATAACTGAACACTTTACATTGGCTTGGACAGTGTCCATCAGCCTGAGTGCATGTAAGCATTAATTAATTAAAAATTAAAAATAAAAATAACTAAAAGAAAAACTTATATACTCCTTTTTACCGAAAACTTACAAAAAGAAAAAAGATATTCAAACAGAGAAAATGAAAATAACAATAAAAAAAAAAACAATAAGCAAAACATACTTATAAATAATGATTAAATAGCGAACAGAGCACTAATACGTGGAGACAAAATTATAAAACTTTAAATTAATAATTAAACTGACTAATAAGAATTTGCCTGTATTTGACCGCATTATTTAAATATTTATAAAGTGTGTCCCAGTTCCTTCCGTCTAGGATTGACTTAACATCTTCCGACGAGAGGAGATCCTTGCTGTAGTGTAATTTTCTGAACTCCTTCATTACAGGACATCTAGCAATGAAGTGGAGAGTGTCTTCTTCCTCTTGAAGATTGCACATGGAGCTGTGTGCACGTCCGTCTGTACGCCATGGCCTACTGTTCAGATGCAGCATCTCTGTTCTAGCTTTCATGATCAAGCGGATTGCGTAGAGGGACCTGTCATCTGACATGTAGGACACAGCTACATAGGTGTGATTTAGCTTATTGTAAAGGAGGTGATATTGTGACGCCTGAGACAGTTCAGCCCATCGTCTCTGCTCGAGATTAGCGAGTGACAGCAGTATCCTGGAACTTACTTCTTTCATTAATGCAGGGTCACCGCTCGTCCAGCTGTCCATGCTCTCCCCAGCTCTGGCGAATAGCTTCTCCCATTCCCTGAACAACCAGCCTTTTTTCCCTACAATCTCGTCTAACAATCTACCAGGCAGCCTATGTCTCGGTAGTGTCAGATGTCGTTGAATGTATTCGAGATGAGTCTTCAGGGTGTGCAGGAAAATAGATTGCCTACCAGTTTCCAGGTATATGGCGTAGTTCGGGGTGTATGTTGGCAACCCGAAGAGCCGCTTTACGAAAGATCTTTGGACAGCCTCAACGGCTCCAAACTCCTTCCATCCCCAAACTTGAGCGCCATAACAAAGAGAGGCTCGCGTCACTGCATCGAATACTTGGAACATTGCGGAGATTGGGACTTCATGCTTCCTAATAAATCGGTTCCACACAGAGTGCAGGGCATATTTGGCGATCCGAACCTTTTCATCGAAATGCTTAGTCATTGACAACCTAGGCGTGAGGATAACTCCAAGATATTTATATTCGTTCACAACTTCTATCTCTTGGTCACCAAGCCTCCACTCCTCGTTCCTGGCTGGCCTCCCACCATTCCGGAATATCATTATCTTGGATTTATTCAGATTGATTGTCAGGTTCCAAATTCGACAGTAATCCTCCAGTTTATTTATCATGAGCTGTAGAGAGTTCTTGTCTTCACTCAGAAGAACTATGTCATCCGCATACATAAGGCATGGCACACGACCGTCTAGTATTCGCACTCCTCCGCTGAGCTCCTCAGGCAAATCATTTATATAAGCAGAAAATAAAAGAGGACTCAATAAACAGCCTTGCTTAACTCCAGAATCAGTGCTGAAAAAGCTGGTAACATTTCATTTATTTGCAGTGTGAAAATAGTTATTTTCATGAAACTATTATGATCTTTATTTACAGCATGCGTTCTTAATGTTCTGAATTTCAATTTTTTTTTTTGGAAAAATATAAAGACAAGTCAGGTATATAAAGAATAGTTGCATATTTATGACTATTAGGCGTAATAAATTAGCCCAATTTTTGTCCTTGTCAAAATACTTTATGAATGTATATACGAGGTGGGGCAGAACGGATTCCCTAATTTGACGGGTGAATTGTAAACAAACCAACCAACATAATTAAAAACTGTTTTTATTTCTGAAAATTACATTCAATGCCATTTTATTTTAATAATTTATTATAATTATTTTATTCTTTTTTATTGTAATTATTTTAATTAGGTAACTACAAATGGTCTGAAAAAAATCCTGAAGTGTAAAATTAAAATTGATTTTAATGAAATATGGCGTTCCACGCTAAGTGGAATATAATCAAAAGGAAAAAGATAATCAAAACAGTATTTTTTAGCGCGGTTCCTCCCTTCCTTCATAGGGAGGAACCCCGCTTATAAGGTTGATCTCATAAACAATCCGGAAGTGCCGACTAGAAAATTTCGCGTTTCAGAACCCCTAGAGACCGAAAATAACGGTGGTTCAAATTTGTATATATATATATATATATATATATATATATATATATATATATATATATGTTGGGGCGCGGGCTTTAAGACTTAGGGTACAAAGTACGTCGTACCCCCACCTCCCTAATATACCAGCGCAGTTCGTTTCCAGATCTAGAGTAGATCGCACCTCATTCTTGTAGCTCGGGACTGCCCCCTCATTTCCCATTACGTTCCGGCCCCTCTTCTCTCTTTACTTTCCAGGAGCTGCTAACAGGGCCCTGTTCCTTCAGCAGCTGGCAACGTAATGGTAAGTTTAAATGTTTTTTTTTCTCATACTCTGAACCCATCCCTCAAACCACGTGCCGAGGATTAATTTTCAATCCCCAGCGCGTACAATATATATATATACAAATTTGAACCACCGCATATATATATATATATATATATATATATATATATATATATATATATATATATATATATATATATATATTGTCTGTTCGCTCATTTCTGGCTTCCCTAATGGTCCGATTTTGATGACATTTGGTACAAAAATCCGTCGTCCAATTTGAAAGGTCAAGTTCGTTAACCAGCAAATCCGCCCACTGGAGATGGCGTTTGGGGCGAAATTCGCACAAAAAAAAATCGTAACGCTTACGTTTTTGAGTCCATAAGCTTGTAAGTACTCTTTTTATAGGCTTCTTGGGCTAGGAAAACGAATGAAACCATTTTCAAGGCGATAGCTTTAACCGTTTTTGAGAAAAATAGTTTTTGAATACCGTTTTTGGTTTGGGTACTTAGAATCATGGGATTCAGTTGAAACATTTTCTGCATGTTCTACTTTCTTTAAACTAATATGTTGAAACTTTTGTTACGTTTGGAGTTAAGGAAGGGTTAGAATAAAATATTTTAATAACAGACATAAAAAGTTTTGGTAATTTTGTATACTTTCGTTAATATGTCGAAAAAGGTTGAGAATCTTGGTAAACGGAACATTAACATTAGAAAGCTTACTAAATTCTCTACAAAAATTGTTCTGATGAAAGTTTTGATTAGGCGATGTCAATCGGAGAAATAAGTGCTTAAAACTTTAAAGTAATTGATTTCGCTTATTCGAACTGTTCTTTTAGCGCGGTTCCTCCCTCCCCCATAGGGAGGAACCCCGCTTATAGGGTTGATACAATGAAACAATCCGGAAGTGCCGACTAGAAAATTTCGCGTTTCAGAACCCCTAGAGACCGAAAATAACAGTGGTTCAAATTTGTATATATATATATATATATATATATATATGTATATATTTATATATATATATATATTATATATATATATATATATATATATATATATATATATATATATATATATATATATATTTGTCTGTTCGCTCATTTCTGGCTTCCCTAATGGTCCGATTGTGATGAAATTTGGTACAAAAATCCGTCGTCCAATTTGAAAGGTCAAGTTCGTTAACCAGCAGAATCCGCCCACTGGAAGATGGCGTTTAGGGCGAAATTCGCGCAAAAAAAAAATCGTAACGCTTACGTTTTTGAGTTCATAAGCTTGTAAGTACTCGTTCTATAGGCTTCTTGGGCTAGGAAAACGAATGAAACCATTTTCAAGGCGATAGCTTTAACCGTTTTCGAGAAAATTGGAAAAATAGTTTTTGAATGCGGTTTTTGGTTTGGGTACTTAGAACCATGGGATTCAGTTGAAACATTTTTTGCATGTTTGAATTCCATCAAAACTAACATGTTAAACTTTTGGTTACGTTTGGAGTTATGGAAGGGTTAGAATAAAATATTTTATTAACAGACATAAAACGTTTTGGTAACTTTGTATACTTTCCTTAATATCTCGAAAAAGGTTGAGAATCTTGGTAAACGAAAGAATACCATTAGAAAGCGTACTAAGTGCTCTACAAAAAAGGTTCTGATGAATGTTTTGATTAGGCGATGTAAATCGAAGAAATAAGTGCTTAAAACTTTAAAGTAATTGATTTCGTTTATTCGAACTGTTCTTTTTGTCTTTGATTTTGGTACTTAGAATCATGGGATTCAGGTGAAACATTTTCTGCATGTTTGAATTTTATCAAAACTAATTTGTTGAAAATTTGGTTACGTTTGGAGTAAAGGAAGGATTAAAATAAAATATTTCATTTTTAGTCATGAAAAGTTTTGGCAACTTCGTATATTTTCATTAATATCACGTAAACGGTTCGGAATCTTAGCAAGCAAAAGATTACCCTTCGAAAGGTTACTAAATTCTCTACAAAAAATGTTTTGAAGACATTTGCGATGGGATGGTCATATTTAGAGAAATAAGTGCTTAAAACATAGGTAATTTCGTTCATTTGAACGAATCTTTTTGTGTGTTTCCTACAGTTTTTTTCACTGCTCGTTATTTTTGTGATTGCTTATAGTAGTCAAATGTATTATTCCATAAAACAGGATACGTATAAATAGAAACAATATTTTGTTTCAAAGGCATCTTGGAATTCGAAGATGCCCTATGAATATCTAGATTACTGTACTGGTGTTGATTTCGTTCTTTAGAATTGTTTTTGGTAATCCCTATTTTCAGAAGTTTTTATCTATTTATTAATTTTTTTTTTTAAATTCATTGAACAAAATCATAGGAATTCGAAGGTGAGGAGCTAGGAGGCTTAGGGTGGGGGGCATTTACCCTGTCCCCAGGTAGCGGCGCCCAGTGAACCCTCGTCATCTGTAAGTCCCTTTCTAGAGTCATAAAGATAAGCCTCCAAACAACTTTAGGAATGTAGGATTTCTAATTTTTGCCAGTATCAGAACAGCCGCTCTTTACATACCACAGTGGTACTGACGTACCGGTCTATACTAGTTGCACTCCACACGGTTTTAGTACTTGGTGTATGCCACAGCGGATCGCTCATTATAACCTTATTTTATTCGTATTAAATAGATACCTAAAAAAAATTTATTTGTGTATAAGTGTAGCGTTATTGGGACTAGAATAAAATATTTTATTAACAGACATGAAATGGTTCGGAATCTTCGTATATTGTCCTTATATATTTTTTTTTTATTTCTTTTATGGTGCATCGAAAATGAGCCATTAGCACCATTTTTTCCTTATGAGCTTATATAATACTTAGATTTAGCTAGCGACAATATTTTACACCGCAATTAAATTAAATTGACTTGCTCTCCTTACAAATATAATATTTATATTATAATATAAACATAATACATTAATTTGTCTGAAAAAAAGTCCAACCCGCAGGAACTGCATCATCTTAGCGCAGTTCCGTTCTTATCTCGAGTGCAATTAGTGAAGGAATATAGCAGCTATCGGTAGGTATTAGCACCATTTTCCCCCCTTAATATCTTCAAAACAGTGGGAAGTACGATATAACCATTCAAAACCTTACTAAATTCTCTACAAAAAAAGATTCTGAAGAAAATTTCGATGGGGCAATATCAGTCGGAGAAGTAAGTGCTTAAAAATACGAAAGTTTTAGTTTTGTTATTTTAAACGGGTTTTTGTCACTGTTTACCTCACTTTTGTTTTTTAAGTTTATTTAACGGTGGAATGAGTATTGGTAATAGAGTTTTCCTAGAGTGAGCGTTGAGATGACGGGAGAGTCCCATCCGCTTAGAAAACTGTCAGTTTCCATATGTGGCGCTTTAAGCTTCCTTCTTTTTGAGATTTTATTTTATATTTTTAACAAAAGATCGAAACCTACCGATAGCTGCTACTATTCCTTTACTAATCGCACTTCGGATAAGAACGGAACCGCGCTAAGATGATGCAGTTCCTGCGAGTCGGACTTTTGTCTTTGATTTTGTACTTAGAATTATGGGATTCAGTTGAAACATTTTCTGCATGTTCGAATTTCATCAACACTAATATGTTGAAATTTTGGTTACGTTTGGAGTAAAGGAAGGGTTAGAATAAGATATTTTATTAACAGACAAGAAAAGTTTTGGTAACTTTTTATACTTTCGTTAGTATCTTGAAAACCGTTGACAATTTTGGGAAGCGGAAGATTACCATTCGAAAGCTTACTAAATGCTCTACAAAAAAGGTTCTGAAGAAAGTTTTAATTAGGTGATGTCAATCGGAGAAATAAGTGCTTAAAATATTAAAGTAATTGATTTCGTTTATTCGAACGGTTCTTTTTGTCTGTTTTATTCCTTGTTATTTTTTAATTGCTTATAGTTGGATAATTTATTTAACAATAAAACTGGTTAAGTAAAATAACAAAAACAATTTATTGTTAGAAATATAGAGTTCCAAGATTCCAAGACCTTGTAACTAGCGGGACCGTTTCTAGTGTTAGCCGACCCTTCCAGGTAAGATCGTAAATCAAGACCTTTCAAGGACTGGTGGAACCAAAATAATAACTGCTTCTATTTTCATCTTTCCAAATTAGACTAGGGAGAAGAACGGAACCGCGCTAAGATGATGCAGTTCCTGCGAGTCGGACCTTTTTTTTTACTTTTATTCTAGAGGAAATACACTATCACATGAAAAAATAAAATTGATGGGATTTTCGCTCTTTCGTTATTTTTTCGGCAAAGACAAAAAATGTTTCTATTAAAATTTTAGTTGACATTATATTATTTTTTTCTTTCTAAATACATCGATTTTATTTTAAATACCATAAAAAAATAACCACTGTTACCTAAAACTACAAACATAAAACAGAATTTTTAAAAAAAATTATTAAAATAAACGACTTTGGCGAGCGTCGCATATTCGAAAAAGGTTTTGTAAACTATTCTCAGTATATCTGCGTTCTTCCAGCGATGACATCTGAAATTGTTATCTTAAGAGATTCCAAAGTCCTTGGTCGAACATTGTAAACTTCAGCTTTGAGGTATCCCCAAAGAAAAAAATCACTGGGGCTCAAATCCGGGGAGCGAGGGGGCCATGGATCATCCCGTCGTAATGAGATCAGGCGGCCATGAAACTGTTTTTGCAGAATTTGGGTACTGACACACACAGCGGTTTCGGCCGAGCCGGCGACTGAGTCAACGCGCCGGCACTTTAAAACACACTGTACTGTTTATAAAGGCGGCCATAGCCTTCCATGAAGTGAGATCTGAGTACGTCTGTTATCAGTACACAAAATCGGTGGAAAACAGTTAGTTGGTTGTTGTGACACATTATAAAAGGTTTATAAGATTTTATTTATTAAAAATAATGTATTGTACTGTAGTTCTTTCATCAGCAAATGTATTTTTTATCTCTTCCCAGTTTTCCTTCATTTGAAGCCTGTCACTATACTCCTTTTTTGATTGATCCCAGAATGCAGGCCACTTTTCAAATTCACAGATAAGTACTTCCACATCAATTTTCTCCTTGCGTATATTTTTTAAAAGTACCTCCCACTTAAAAAGCTGATCAGTAAAAGAAACTAAAACCGACACAAACAGCTGAGTGTGTCTTTTCAGGTAGAAACACACGTAACGAGGAGCCGCTAGTCGGCAATAAAACAGGCTCGGCGCAACTATAGAATTATGAGCCGAGTCGGCTTGGACCGCGGTGTGTGGCTTCATAGCTTCACCACACAGGCCTATTCCGCCATGCCGGCGACTGACTCGGCCAAAACCACTGCTTGTGTCACTAGCCTTTGGCGTGACCGACGGGCAGTATTATCCGTGGCATCAACCTGTTGAAACCAAAAGTCTTCTGTTTCTTATTCCCTACCATACGCTTCCATTTTGGGGAATAAAAATATCTCCAACATCTCACAATTGTGCACTCAGTTCACAGTAACAGTTAAACCTCGATCTTCAAAAACTTAAGGCCCAATAGTGCCTATGGATGGCAGAGCGCACCAAACTGTCAATTTTGGACTATGCAGAGGTCTTTGGTGAAGGTCACGATGGTTTACAGCCGTCCAGTAACGAAAGTTTTGCTTATTTACTGAGCCGGAGAAATGAAAACGCGTTTTATCGCTAGACCTCAGAATAGTATCGGGTTGCAGAGAGGATAAGATTGCATTGCAAGCATCTTTAGGTTCCACCCAGTCTTCTGGACTAACAAAAGTATTGTTTTTGACTTAGAAATCAGAAAAAAATAGACTTAAATCTTTTTTGTTTTTAAAACAACAGGGTACCATTTTAAAGCTTATTAAATAAGGCAACTTTTGAGGCGGAGGCAAACCGCTATGTCTTCAAATAGCTGTTTAAGAAAATATTGAATGAGTTAAGACAACCCTAATAACAATAGTTCACATCTATATGGCTCTTAGTGTAGCTCCTAATTTACATGACAACATTTCAATAATGGGTGTTTCTTATTGGAAATTTAATGTAGATTCTAAAAATGTGGTCGTCATTTACGATACATAGACCAGAAATCCGGAAAACACAGCTTTTCATAAGAAAACCCAATAGTTTTGAAAATAGACAAAAGTTTGAATAGCTCTGCATGGTGAGGTAGGACTCTCATTTTTGCGTCCCTGAACTACAAATGAGGTGCAGAATAAACCCTCAAAGTTATGACAACCCTCAATGTGGGACACCCTGTATATATATATATATATGAGTAACATAATTTTCTCGCACTAGATGCAAATTCTTAATATATCTAATCTGCGAATTTCCATACAAATCGCTCTGATAAGTTGTGTGTGTGTGTGTAACAAATATTACTATTTATATACTATTATTAGTTAGAATACGGACGAAATCCTCACTCTTCATAGAACTAATTTTATAAAATTCTCCTATAATATTTTTCTTGCGTTGTACATTAGAAGAAAATTGAAAAATTAAGTAAATACAAGGTGGCGTAAAATGGACTCCCTAGTTTCAAAAAATTACTGAAGAGCGCGCAGGTGAATTAGCAGAATGAGAGTAGGTGCGTTAGCTGAGGGAAACAAAGCCATTTTCAGTAGTCACCATGCCGTGGTCTGCTAAGGGTAGAGGCTTTAAAAACTATGATAGTTGGGTGGCGACGCAGAGGGAATATCGTAGGCGGTTTGGTTGGACTCGTCATGGCAGTGTTCCTGATGCAAAAACCATTAGGAAATTACTATTGTTAGGGCGACAGGAATTTGCACATCTTAGAAAACTTGTTGGCCGACCTAAAAGCGTTAGGACACCTGAAAAAATCGTGGCAGTGGGAGTGTCCAATGAACAGTCTCCAACGCGCTCTGCACGGAAACATGCTGCTGCTCTTGGAATATCGTCCAGAACCGTAAGAAGAATTTTACACTCTGACCTTCACTTACACCTACAAGTTGATAGCGTGAAGAAGCCATTACGAAGACATTATTTAATTTCACGCGAATAAGGTGTTGTCCCATCCTTCCAATACTATTAGGTACACACACTTTTTGCTCTGATTAAGGAGTAGGGGACACCTTGGAAAGAGTGAAAGATGACAGAAGAACATATTTGAAATAATCACAATTATTGTTATTATTTTAACACAATAAATACAGATCATATACTTTTATACTTTGAGGGTCTTGTTTTATTAAACTTCTATTTTTAATTCTATTCTATTTTATAAAATTAGACACTACAATTTCTGCTTATAAGTTATTGCTTATAAGTAACTGGGTTATTCATTACAATCATTAGAAATTTTATTGAAAAAACTCTCTCCTGCAAATATAAAGTGAAAAAATAGATTTAAATGAAAAGACTATTATACTACTCTTAAAAACAGAAATTTCATAAAACAAGACCCTCAAAGCATAAAAATATAACATCTGTATTTATTATGTTAACAATAATTGTGATTATTTCCAAAATGTTCTTCTGTCATCTTTCACTCTTTCCAAGGTGTCCCCTACTCCTTAATCAGAGCAAAAAGTGTGTGTACCTAATAGTATTGGAAGGATGGGACATCACCTTATTCGCGTGAAATTAAATAATGTCTTCGTAATGGCTTCTTCACACTAAAACAAAAGTATTGTTTTTGACTTAGAAATAAGAAAAAAATAGACTTAAATCATTTTTGTTTTTAAAACAACAGGGTACCATTTTAAAGCTTATTAAATAAGGCAACTTTTGAGGCGAAAGCAAACCGCTAAGTCTTCAAATAGCTGATTAATAAAATATTGAATGAGTTAAGAAAACCCTAATAATAATAGTTCATATTTATATGGCTCTTAGTGTAGCTCCTAATTTACACGACAAAATTTCAATAACTGGTGTTTCTTATTGGAAATTTAATGTAGATTCTAAAAATGTGGTTGAATTAAATTATTTTAATTTGAATTATGAATAAACGTATTCAACAGATACAGCCTTATGATCTCATTTAGACCCTACAAAAGACTCCATATTAAATTAAAAGACTACAAAACCCCTATAGTTAAATTCAACTTCCAAACCTTAAGCGTTCGCCGAATTACAAAAACATATAAATATTACCGTTTAAATCCTCACTCTTATTCATGTGATGTTGCTGTGTGGAGTTGAAACTTTTGTGTACGTGATAATCTTAACAAATCACAATTCCGTCTTTTGATTCAATAAAAACTAAATTTCATAGTTAAATTGAGTTTATTTATGCCAACATTTCGGCTTAACACGGAAGCCTTCTTCAGGGCTATGGAGGAGAGGGAGAACTATCCCGTTTCATGTAGGCTACATTTTCGGCAGAATGTACGACTTGGGGCTCCAAATAGTAGGAAATTTCTCATATGCATTTTCGGGTCAATTACTTAGTTTGACGCTAATAAATATACATACGAAAATTCGCTAACACCCAAAACTCGACCTGTAGTGAGGTACAGACAGGAATTTATTTATTTATATTGACCTTTTGAATTGAATTTTTCAATGAATCCAAGTGTGAATTCAAATGGATTCGTATTCATAGATGTGAATCCGAAAAGATTTGGATTCATAGGTGTGAATCCGAACAAATTCGGATTCGGATTCATATGTGTGAATCCAAATTTTGTATTCGGATTAACACTTGCAAATGTGAATCTATTCGAATTCACACTTTTAAATACGAACGTATTCGTATTCGGATTGACACGTCAAGGTGCTGTGAATCAAATTCGGATTCGAATTTACGAATACGAATCTGCCCATCTCTGTAATAGACTATGTATTTGCACTGTACTCACTATGAACTTCTGCCGTCTCAGCTTACTATAACGCTTACGAGCAGCATGACCTCGCATCCGCTTTAACTCTAGAAGTTCATTTGGCAATGTTTCGACTTGACTCTCGAAATATACCATCAATTTCTCAATGTTCGCTACTGCTTCTGCGTGGGTCATAACCACCGTAAACCGTCCTTAGAAATTATCTTAAAGCGTAAGTCTTCAATGCGTTTTCTGTTCTTTTCCCAATCAGATGCGTTCGATGTTCCTACTCCAAACTCAGCAGCAACGTTCTTTAACGATTCTCCCTTATCAATTGTCAATGCATAGTCACAACAATGTTTTTAAGTTTCGTCTAAATCGCGGACAACGAAACAGCAAAACGATACTGTACCTCGACCGCGACGCTACGAAAACTCGCGTAATTTACCTACTGAGAATAGCAATTTTTCCTCTATAAAACAAGGGTTTATTTACTAAGCTGAACAACATAATTTCGTTTTCAAAACTGGTCCGGGTTATACGGACGTCCAAGTTTGAGAGGTCCGGGTTAACGAGGTTTTACTGTACACACAAAGCAATTCGTCGTATTTTTAAAATACAAGCTATATATGTAGATTAGTTGACCAATCTGGTCATGAATTTATTTTTAAGTTATTTATTCTCTTTTCATTATTATACAATTTTCTTTAACAGCTAAAAGATCTGATCTGCTTACTTTTAAGTATTCCTCAAGAGCTCACTAATATGACGGCCGTACCTGAAAAAGAAATAAGATTATTTAAAATAACTCATTCTGTAAATTGTTTTAAATACATAAAATTATACATTTGAACGAATCTTTGGAACTGGAAATAAAAGTTCATTAATTTCGCTTCTTTTATATATATATATATATATATATATATATATATATATATATATATATATAACGTGCACGAGGGTCCAGAGGGGCAGATATTGCAGAGGTATCCTTATGGCACACGAGGGAGATAGTGTGATCAGTACCCGGCCCCTCGGTAGTGCTCCGGCCACCCGAGTTTTCCCCTTTGCACGTACCCATTATAAAATTAATTAAAGGCTGGGACGATCTGGAACCCCGAATACAACCCTCGAACGACGACACTACAAGATAAAAATCTTTAGTGTGCGTCCGGAATTTGAGCTCAGGTCCACCAGTTCATTCAGAGGAGTGCTCTACCACTGAGCTTACCTCGTCCCATATATATATATATATATATATATATATATATATATATATATATATATACATACACACACATATATATATAAAGTCAATTAAAATAGTTCGGCAAATTACCTAAGATTTGGGCTTTATTTTATTTTTTATTTTTATTTTAGTTTTTTCACCATTTGGTGACAAAACTTCGGCTCTGTTCCTGAATACACAATTCAAAAAGTACAAACAAAAGTGTCTGTCTGTTAATTAATAAATGTTCTGTCTGTTGAATATTGTGTGTATTGTTAAATGTTTTGTCTGTTTTCTTACATTAATCCAACAGAAAGAGAATATCTTTTGTTGGATTAATTCCCCAAAAACGCAATTCACTAAATGGCTGTTGTTATTTTAACTTTTTCAAATGTTGTTGTATAAATGTGTATGTATGAGGTATTTAATAATTTCAACAATGTACTGGCTATTATCAGATTTGGGCTTTAAAAAAATCGCCAATGAAGCACGTTGTTAAATTATCATAAAAGTCTTCAGATTAGCACAAGAAATTGATAATAAACCAACACGCAAAACTCAGACATTACAACACGGTAATCAAGCCAAAAACAACACAAAATGTAGTCCTCAAACAGAAATATTTGACCAAATACAAAACAAAAATAAAAAAAAGAAAAATATTTTGACTAATTAATACTGAACATTCACTCGGAAATAAAAATGGAAGACTAAAATTCAACGGAATCAAAATAATTGGGTCTTCCACACTAACGAAGCGAATCTTGGAACTTTATGAAAGTAAGACAAAAGTAGAAGAAGTTAAATGGATTGCGGAAGTAAATGAAGATTTAAAAGCAGCAGGTATCACGTAAACTAAACTTTTTACAAGTAAAATAATGACCTACAAATGAATTTGATTGGCAACTCAGTCGGGGGGAGATTTAAAAAAAAAAAGTGGAGCAGCTTGGGCCGATGACAGAAAATTATTTGATTCAGACAGAATAAAACAAGTTCGTGCGCAATAACAATTAAACTTGTCAAAACTGAATTAATTTTACTTGGCGGGTCCTACCTGGTCTATACGTAAATAATCTATAAATGTAATAAAATTCTAACGGATAGCTGTCTGTACATGGATGGTATACGGGAAAAATACTATTCGGGGCCTTTATCAACACGACAGTACCCAAAACAATGATTTTTAGAATTGTCTGCATGTCTGCTTTCTGTCAGACACTCTGTACACACTAGGGTTTAACAATCCCTAAGAGGTGAGATTAGTGGCTGTCTCGCTTAACAGTCCTAGCAGCCTATATGCTTGACCCCCGATGGCTGTATCTCTAATATCCTGGAAAGAGAAGCATTACTATAAAGTAGATTTTTTTTTAAATACGCATATGACGGTGTTTATAATCCAAAATAAACCAAAAGATTTATCCAAAAATGCTGCACTAAGTCTCTATCCACGGGACGAAGTCGCAGGCACAGCTATTAATAAATATATATTTAGTAATTTTAAGGAGTGGTTTTCGTAAGAAATGTGATTACACCATTGGGTTGGTTAAAAATAGGGATTGAAAAACTCGTCGAAACCATTAAGTTTACGTTTCGATTTTTGCATATAATAGACCTATGGCGATGTGTCCGCAATGTTATCTGCTAACTGCTGAGCGGGGAAAAAAATCTTATTCGCGCCATCTTCTACAACCTCTTGTGTGACCCGGCCATTATTTGATAACACTCCGCAATCTCTGTACAAGAGCTCAAGCGCGAAGACAATTTTCTGTGTATAATTGTGCCATATGTCTGTGATGTAACGGGATTATGTAAGTAACGTTGAGGGTAGGACCGATTCAAACGACCGACATGAATGGTGGTTGCGTATTCTAATAAATTTTCATCTTACATGTTATGTAATAATCACTATTTTAGCACTTTCCTCCGAAGGAAAGTAGCTATTGAGGTTGCACTCATGCCGGAATTTTAGAAAAATTTCTTCGAATCTTTATCGATCCTACCTACTAGACACCGAAAATGACATCAGTTAAAATTTATAAATATCTATATATATATATATATATATATATATATATATATATATATATATATATATATATATATATATATATATATTTATATATGTGTCCGTTAACACGATACAGGCCAGAGTTTTTGTTTTTTCGCCACGAAATTTGGTATGTAGTATTCCCCCATCAAACGATTGAACGAGTTCGTTAACCAACAAAATCGGTCCATCCGGAGGGGGGGTTTACTCCATAGCCAAAGTAGTTATTTGCCAATACCAGTCGTAATTGTTGTTATATTTCAACGAAACTCGGTATCCGTTATGGTCAACTGAAGAGAAAAATGTGTTGTAAAAATAAACTAAATTGGTTCACCAGGAGGGGAGGGGGGGGGGGGGGTTTACTCCGGAGCCAAAGTAGTTATTTGTCATAACCAGCCATATTTTTTTTTATATTTCAATGAAACTCGGTATTTGTTGTGGTCAACCGAAGAGAAAAATTTGTTATGAAAATAAACTAAATCGGTTGACTAGAAGGGAGGGTTTACTCCGGACAGAAATTACTAATTTACTTATACCGGTCGTAATTTCTGTTGTATTGTTACGAAACTCTTTTTACGCCCTGGGTATCTAATAAGAAAGAAGTGACATGAAAATGAACTAAATGAACCGCCAAACGTTGGTTCTCGAAACTCATCAAGATGAATAGATGAATCTGTGGAGCTTTGTGTATTTATTACTTACTTACGTTTTACTAGCTGTTACCCGTGCTTCGTCACGGCAGATAAGTAGTTATTTTATTGGGTTAAATAATGTTTCATTAAAATTACGTTACTATACAATTCTGTGCAGTTTATTATAGCACGGTTCCCGTCATACTATATGTTGTTCAATGGGCGTTAAAATTTAAAAGTTTATGTTTCCAAAAAGTTATTTGGAAACACCCATTATATTTGCGAGCATTACCAAGGTTATAGGCGAGGAGGCTGTGCAAGGGTTCTGGATATTATTGCCTCACCCAGAAAACTCTAAGGATAGGCTTACCATACATCACGGTTTGACCGGGACTGTCCCGGTATTTGACAATTGTTTCGGTGTCCCGCCCGGTTTTATCAATGTCCCGGAAAAGGCTGTAAGATGTAAAAAGTAATGAATTCATGTTTATAAGAATCTTTTTTAAATCGGTTACTTTTCTACAATCAACATTTTTACTACTGCTCACAGTGTCAAAGATATGAGAAGTAATCTAACTGTAAAAGGCTGGAACTACCTGCACAGCGCTGCCAGCTGCCAGACACTACTATTTGGCTGAGAGATTGTTTTAAGAATATCAAGTAGCAAAAAAAGTTCCGTTCTTATTTTTAAGGTTTGGGTAGACTAACAGTTTAGGATTCCCCCTTCCCGTTAGTTGCTAGGCTTAAAACTCACCAACCATTTTGCTTATAATTTGTACTATTTTTATTCCCCCCCCCAAAAGTATGCCCATCCCATATTAATGTGTCTCGGTTTAACTCTCCAAAAATATGGCAAGCCAATCTGACGGGGACAGGCAGAAATGAAACGCAATTAAAACTCTATGAGGGACAGTTAATTTCTAGTAATTCAAGGTCTGCCATCATAGTTGAAATTAACCTCAATTAGAAATAAAACTATGAGATAGATAATGTAAGGTAACAGCTGTTCTTTATCGTCCTAACAACGCAGGCTGCCTAGGCTTGCCTTCTCTAACCAACTCAAACTTTAAACCCCCCTAAAAATGCTTAAAAATACGAATATCAAAAAATCCTTTCTTAGCGAGCGCCTACGTTATATAGGGAGTGTCCATGCAAAATTTCAAAATTTTCTGTCGAGCGGTTTGGGCTGGGCGTTGAGTGAGTGGTATTTGACAAATATATAGTAGATTTTATTTATCTATATAGGTTATTTTAAGCAAATTCTTCAGGAATACACTCGACCCTACCCAATTATGAGGAAAGTGCTTAGTTATGCAGCTCCTGCGTGACGGCCTTTTCTATTATCAAGTGGCTTTCCATTTATTTAATATTGACAATTAATGATTTATATAAAACATAATTTCAAAAAATAATATTAAATCGTATTAGATATTGAGTGTAATTAAAAATTGTAAATAAATTAAAGATTTGGTAGTAATGAAAATTGTTCCAGTAACAATCTAAAATATAAATAATTGATGATGGCCGTTGGCAATATTATTGTTATTTGAAATTTATTTCAACTATTATAGCTATATCTGGTGATGGTCTATCCGAGGTAATAATATCCCGAACCCTTGCTCAGCCTCCTCACCCATCAGCATCCCCAGTCAGAACACTTCTTGATAATGCTCACAAATGAATCGATCCATGCAAAAAGAACTTCAGTCCATTTTTTCCCAATATGAGTTCCGATAATATTTTCGCTAGTATGAGTAATGAATTCTTTATATCTAAAGGTAACTTCACATTTCTATGTTAGAAGGACTTCAGTACAATACATAGTTGCCATAGAAACATAGTCCTAATTTTATTATTCCATGTAGAAGGGGTTTCAGTCTAGTTTTATCAAAACTACTGATTTTGGACTGAAGCTCTTTTTGCATGGATCGATTCAAATATAATGTATGTTTCCGAATGACATCTTCGAAACATAAATTTTTATATGTTAACGTCCATTTATTATTGACAACGAATTTTAACCTGCACTTTTTAAACTCCTGTTACTGGTAAACTGTAGATAACGGGTTTTCTCTGGGTTATCTTTTTCTTACGCCCCAGTGTCAAGAAACATTATACTTTGATTACCTATCAATTGATGAATAAGTTATAGTATGACGGGAACCGTGCTATAATAAACTGCACAAAATTATGTAGTAGCGTTAATTTTCACAGAACTAACAGTTAAACATATATTAATCGACTGTCTTCTTATTACGAACTTGGACATACCATGGGACATTACTGCCCTACTTACTGACAGCAGCCACCATATTGATGACTTACTTACACATTTAAAAAACAAACCTGTACGACAAAATATAAAAATCTGATAATTCTTTTATTTAAGAACGAAATAATTTTACGTTTTATCTAATATTTCAATTGTTGTGGTATTTTTGTTTTCTATTTATTATATATTTTGTTTCTTTTTAATTATTATTTATATTTGTAAATATTAATAAAGTGTACTTAACTGGCGTAGGATAATAACATATCTATGAACAGCATGTACAAAGTTACTTGATGCAATTCACCCCAAAGTGGTGCATCGTTAAACAAAATAAATAAAAAAAATAATTTTGATGATTAATATTACATCATTTAACGCAATAAAATAACTACGTATCGAAGCACGGCTTATCAGCTAGTTTTTTTTTTTTTGTTCTTTTTTTGTTTTTGTTTTTTTAACGGCGCATCTACATCTTGGCCATTAGCGCCGGGCTATCTAGAGGTTGCCACCCTTTTCTAACAGCACGTGATCGGTCACCCATTCAGGTACTGACCACCCCCGACGTTGCTTAACTTCGGTGATCAATGGGAACCGGTGCATTCAACGTGGCTATGGCCGTTGGCCCTCAGCTAGTTATTTTATACAGAAATATTTTATCCGACTCCTCCTGAGGATATATTTAATTGTTGTTAACCTTTAACGGGTAAGGATCAGGATGTTAGGGTAACCAAAACACACCTAGTTGAAGTAGTTAAGGGTCGAAAATCTTGAATAAATGCAGACATTTACCTTAGTATTTCAGTGGTGATCGTTTGAGGTCGAGCACCTAAGGGAGGAGAAATGGCTGTTCGCGGTGGATCCCATGGGAAATAAGAAACCAAAAGGTATAAATCAAGCTCCCCCATTTTTTCTACTACCATCTTACGGTCATAACGAACTACTTTATTTTCAAACATAGGGCGAAGGAAGAAACGGGATAGAAATCGTCGACCGTTTTAGAGATATTTAAGAAATTTAGAATTCAGGAAGTAATGGACAGTCACATAAGTAATTTTGAAATTTTGGAAAATGGATGCGGTATTTTAACAATATGAAGCGTAACCAAAATATATATCATTTATTCTCGTTCAATGTAAAATATTTGAAAACAATGTTTCAAAACCATTCCACGTTTTGGAGAAACGGAATATCTCATCGAAAGTTGTTTTATTCGTTTTCACACGGGAAAATATAATAAAATTGTAACTGCGTTTCATGGATGTTTGAATATAATTCCTTAATATGTTCTCAATCTTAAGACCCATACTCTGTTAAAGCCCACTGTTTATGTTTATAGGGGCGAGGTTAACCCAGTGGTAGTACATTCGATTATATGCTTGAGCACCTGAGTTAAGAACTTGGCCGTGCACTAAAGATTTCATCTTCCAGTGTCGTCGTTAGAGGGTTGGTTTTTTAGAACTGACTACACTATCTCCCTAGTGTGTCGTTAGGTCATGAATCAGATACCTATACTGTAACTGCTCCTGTGGGCCCTTGTGGGATGTTACAGGACTGGTTTATTATTTATTTATATGCCATAGCGTTTATGATATTTATAAACGATATAGTAATCTATGTCAAAAATACAGGACTCTAGAACCTTATTATATGTATTTCTGCACTGCTAGTAATCTATGTCAAAAATACAGGACTCTAGAAACTTATTATATGTATTTCTGCACTGCTAGTAATCTATGTCAAAAATACAGGACTCTAGAAACTTATTATATGTATTTCTGCACTGGTAGTAATCTATGTCAAAAATACAGGACTCTAGAAACTTATTTCTTATTTTTTTTTACGGTGCATCTACTGCTATGGTCATTAGCACCCTCTAGAAACTTATTTTTTTTTTTTTATTTTTTTTTTTTTTTTTATCTTTTAGGGTGCTTCGACTACCTAGGCCATTAGCACCCCTAGAAACTTATTATATGTATTTCTGCACTGCTAGTAATCTATGTCAAAAATACAGGACTCTAGAAACTTATTATATGTATTTCTGCACTGGTAGTAATCTATGTCAAAAATACAGGACTCTAGAAACTTATTTCTTATTTTTTTTTACGGTGCATCTACTGCTATGGTCATTAGCACCCTCTAGAAACTTATTTTTTTTTTTTTTTTTTTTTTTTTTTTTTTATCTTTTAGGGTGCTTCGACTACCTAGGCCATTAGCACCCCTAGAAACTTATTATATGTATTTCTGCACTGGTAGTAATCTATGTCAAAAATACAGGACTCTAGAACCTTATTATATGTATTTCTGCACTGGCGACTTTAGGAAAAAATTTCCATTCATACGAAGTATTAATTGTAGGTGAACATTGCATAAAATTTAAACTCTTTTATAATTAAACGTACACATCCACACACATATGCCTAAAATCATATAAAACTTCATTAACTATACTGATTTCCTGGAAGATAAGAGATTACTGAAATTTAAGCAATTGCCAATGAAGCAATACACATCATCAATTAAAAAGTTCGACTCGCAGAAACTGCATCATATTAACGCGGTTCCGTTCTTATCCCTAGTGAAGATTAAAAAAGAAACAGTTATTATTTTGGTTCCACCTTTCTTGAAAGGTCTTGATTTATGATCTTACCTGGATGGGTCGGCCAACCCCGGATAGGCAGTTGAAAACAGTCACACGGTCTTCGAATCTCCCTCTTGGAAAGCTATATTTGTAACAATAAATTGTTTTTCTTATTTTAATTAACCTGTTTTATTGTCAAATACATTATCCAACTACAAGCAATTAAAAAATAACGACGAATAAAAACAGGCAAAAAGGACCGTTCGAATATACGAAATCAATTACTTTAAATTTTTAAGCACTTATTTCTCCGATTGACATCGCCTAATCAAAACTTTCTTCGGAACCTTTTTTGTAGAGCATTCAGTAAGCTTTCGAATGATAATCTTCCGCTTACCAAGATTTTCAACCGTTTTCGAGATATAAAGGAAAGTATACAAAGCTACCAAAACGTTTCATGTCTGTTAATAAAATGGGTCTTTTTTACTTTACCCACGCCAGTTACTTTTATTACTAAAACAGTTATTTATCGTATCATTAAGTTAATAGTTATGAAGAACAGATGTTTAAACTAATAATTAGTTTTAGGCAGAACTCCATACTTTTGTAATGCTCTATACGCTACTTCTTCCGATTTCAACACACGACTCAGTTTAATCAAATTCATTATTTGACAACTTCAACACAGCACAACAAACACAACTTCAACGTGTCTTATAATGTATAACCTCTTTCATGTATAAACTTTATGTAGCCTAGCAACACCTGTTACAACATTGTAACAAAATATTATGACGTGTATGAAATATTATGATTTTAACCCTTCCTTAACTCCAAACGTAAACAAAATTTCAACATATTAGTTTTGATGGAATTCAAACTTGCAGAAAATGTTTCAACTGAATCCCATGATTCTAAGTACCCAAACCAAAAACGTTATTCAACAACTATTTTTCCAATTTTCTCGAAAACGGTTAAATCCATCGCCTTAAAAATGGTTTCATAGGCCAAGAAGCATTTAAAATGAGTACTTGCAAGCATATGAAGTAAGCTGAACGATTTTCTTCGCGCGAATTTCGCTCCAAAAATGTGTTCGCACCATGTTCCGGTGGGCGGATTCTGCTGGTTAACGAACTTGACCTTTCAAATTAGACGAAAGATTTTTTTACTAAATTTCATCAAAATCGGACCATTATTCGAGGTGCTAGACCGCGAACAGACAAATATATATATATATAAATATATATATATATATATATATATATATATATATATATATATATATATATATACATACATACATACATACAAATTTGAACCGCCGTTATTTTCGTTCTCTACGGGTTCTGAACCGCAAAATTTGATTGCGTCATGAGGTCAACCTTATAAGCGGGGTTCCTCTCTAGGGAAGGAGGGAGGAACCGCGCTAATAAAGATAATGAAATAGGAATTAAAAGAACTTTATTTCCAATATAATGCATCACATAGAAAAAATGAGGCAATCATTCAAGGAGGTACATTGTACAGTACCTGTATCCTGTACTTATCTTCTTATTCATAAAATACTTTAATTTTTACACAGAACGAACGATGGGAAGTGAGAAAACGCGTTTAAATTCAAGATTGAATATATTTCCTCTCTTGACTATTTCTCCCTCTGTCTGATTATTTTGCATCTTGAGTATAAACAAGCAAGCGAACCGCAGTATTTTCTCTGCGGGAGGCTAACGAGCAGCATTAGAGCAATTGAAGTTAACAAACATGACCTTGGTTATGAATGATTCACAATGTCTACTAGGAATCTGCTGAGAAATGCTAATTGCCTTCCATCAGAACTCATTCAGAATAATTGAAGAAGAGTTTCGAAACCTCGAGGTAGGAAAAGTTTACCTTTTCAATGACTGCTGTGAAATAGCTCTCTTAATGGAAATGTAGATATAGTTTAAAGTTGGCAGATCTTATTGAGTAATTTGTCTTATCTTGTCGTCAGGTTTTGTTCAAAAGTGAAAATTGGTGCTCATAAAAAAGTATTATGCTTAAATTACAAAATATTCTACTCTCATTATAAACGAAATTAAATTATGTTCTTGATTTAACAGCAATTAACCTGTTAACACAACTGAAACAAAAAATCAAAATATTACTATCTGTTAATAATTGCCGAAGGAGTGTTACTAATATGGAGTAATGAAAGAAGTTATGATTTAATTGCTTCAAATCTTCATCGTTTGGAACTTACTAAAAACTAAAAATGGTCTACGTTAAAATGCAGCTCCTCCGTGACGGACATTTGTCTTGGTCAAAGTTTTTCTTCGTTTAATATCAATAATCCAGAATAATCTACCAGTTAGAGAATCGACCAGGTTGATTAACAAAATCGAATAAACCCTCATATATATACATATATATATATATATATATATATATATATATATATATATATTAATAATAATATTTTAGTAGGTTGAATTAAAACCTGTTAAAATATTTATTTAAACTTTAAATTTTTATCTTCTAGTGTCTTGGTTTGAGAGTTGGATTCGACCTCCCTAGGCCAACCCAGCCATTAATTAATTTATTAATAGTTACCCGCAAAGGGAAAATCAGGCGGCCGGAGCATAGTACTGACCATACTATCTCTCAGTGTG
>OX328129.1:33192516-33337516 GCA_946811695.1 Gonocerus acuteangulatus | reverse complement strand
AATCATCGTAAATATAATAAATCTTTTTGAAAGCTTATTAAATTTCTTGCCAATTATTTGCTCAAAAAAAATTTATTTTTTTTACTTATTAAGCTCATAAAAAATAATCTTATAACCGATAAAATGTTGTAATGCATTGTTTGTTTTGTTTTTTTACTGCATTTTTAATTGTTATGTTCGTTAATACTGTGAACAGTCCCACCAAAACGTAAAAAAAAAATTAAAAAAAAATCTTACTTTTGGGCTGACACCCAAATATTTATTGAATTGTTATGACCCTGAGACGGTTAACTATTTGCATCGAATCCTAAAAGTATGTTCTTCCATCCAGGTACTTCTTATTGTCTTATAGCCATATTCAATTACAAATCTTTCACTTAATTCTTAATTAGTCCTATGTAATTAGTGTTAATTTAGGCTACTTATGTAATCAAATATTGTTAGTGAACAATGTCGGGTGCTCCCGACTGGAACATGTTCTCGGCTGAGGATGGGGATTAGAAATCCACTCACCGATGGAGTGAGGTTTTTCAGGCATGGACTCGCTAACGATGCCCTTTCTTGATCTCAACTTGAAAGTGCTATACCAAGTCCAGAGGGGCTGATCTGGTCCTCCTTTATAGGTAGGATAGTTTTTTTATTTATTAAATTTTAACGTCCATTTATTATTAAGTACGAATTTTAGGACGGGTTATCTACAGGTTACCACCCTTTTCTAGCCAGGATAGGGCTGGTGCCTTGTATAGGGAGGCCTCTCTCTCTCTCTCTCTCTCTCTCTCTCTCTCTCTCTCTCTCTCTCTCTCTCTATATATATATATATATATATATATATATATATATATATATATATATATATATCAAGTAACCAAAACCACGCTTCCAATCCCTAAAAACTGCCAGATATTCTTTTTGTAGCAATATATGTTTAATTCCATTGAATTCGGCTACATAACATTAAAGAATAACTAGAAATATTACTAAATAGGCGATAGGATGAATGTACTGGAATATTGTTTTATAACCGATGCCTATACCTTGCGCTATTAAACGAATGCAAGAAAATTAAGATTATATAGTTGAAAGATTAAAAATTAGATAGATATCTATATATAAAAAAATCACGTGTCTGTCTGGTTATTTATTTATTTGTTTGTTTGTTCCTTATACAAATCTACACCGTTAGACCGATATCGACCAAACTTGGCACACAATTAGGTCTTGATACGAGAAATCTCCTAGGCAAGGTCATAATAGTCAAATTTCAAAATTTGGTCAAAAGTTTTGTTCAAGAAAAATTGGCTACACTGAACCATTCAGATTGTGACGGCCATTTTGAATTGACTACTACTGGCTTCTGTCGGCTGTTTAGATGAAGTGCTGTTGTGCTGGCCTCTGCCGTTATCATTATGAACTAAAACATTATGAATTCACATCGTTTGACCGATTTTCGTAACTGGGTATAGACAACTAGGTATCAAGTAGATCTTGATACGGTGAGAGTCATAGACAGAAAGTAGGTGTAGCATGGCACACTGGGTAACAGCTAGTAATCTATAAAATTTGAAAATGGAAAAAAAGAACAACTACAAAATTCAAACTATAAATATAATAAACTGAAAATATTGGCTCCTTTTCGCATTTCTTTGTACATATATAATTTTGTTTTAAAAATAATATGCGTTGACCTTTATATGATATATGAAGATTGTTGAACATTAAATGTATGCTAGTGTCTATGTGGTGACTCCCATCCGTCTACACTTTATTCATGTCACGAGGTCCGATCAACTTTATTAGATTATTACAGCCTGTTGATAGGAGTTTTAAAGGTCATGTCTTATTGCATTGGGTACACAGTGGTATGTCTTGTTTGGTCATTAAGTGAGACTTGGTTAGTAGTGTATGTCCAATTCGAAGTCTTGTAAGGCTACTTCTGCTATCGGGCAGCTTCTATTGCTGGAGTTCCATTGTTTTATAAATGGATTTTTCTCCCGAAACTTACATTGTACTTTAAAAGTCACCACTCATCCCAGCATTTATTGAGTACGTAAGTCAGCCTTTACAATCTGTTCCAGTGATCAGTAACACATGGCTTCAGAGGGTCCCCCCGTGATCTAGGGGCTAACGCATTAGATTCCCACACGGGAGATGGTGGGTTCGAGTACCACCGGCGGCAAGAATTTTATCATCTCACGGCTCGTTGAGAAAATTCCTCGCTGCACCAGGATGTCGGTGCTAATGGCCAACATCCTGGTCTCGATGGGCCGTAAAAAAACAACAATAATTTAATGATTTATAACAATTGGGCGATTGCTGTAAATGCCTGTGAGGGGGGACAAAGAACTCAATGAGTCTGTAAAAATTGAGACTGTTCTTTTGAATTAGGTTGACAATGTTATTTACATCTCATAAAGTTCGGTCATATAAACGCTTGAATTCATTGCCAGTTTCGCCTGAAATGTTTTATCTTCGACGATTTCAGATGCTCCTGTGACATTGTTTGTTCTTGAGCCATTTGTATAAATACTTATTGCTCCGCGCATAATCGAGAATCTTGCGCATTCTGTATTCTTTGTTTTCTGCTTAACCGGACGGAGCCACCACAACGCAAGGCCGCGTGCAGCTACGTAGTATTTAATAAGTATTATAGACATAATACACGGAGAAGATACAATGATCAATGCTGTTTGAATGTGACATTAACAAACATTCATTAATTAGTTTAATCCGCCAACATCCAAACAAGGCACTAAATGAATAAAATTTATTCATTCCGGATTGAATGAATAATAGGAACATTCACCGACATGGATTTATTCGGATACAAAAGCCTGTTTACAGAATGTACGGATTAAATAAATTTATTATTGGTTGAATTCTCTATTATTCTGTATTTCAGTTGCTTAAGCAAATCCTATCGGTACAACAAGGGATCCCGGAAAATGCATTCTTAAGCACGAAAAATGTTTTAAGGCTATTTCGTAGGAAATAAAATAACACTGAAAGGGATTATCGAAGAACTCGTGGGCGTCTCTATAACAGAAATACGTAAGCAAACTTAAGCGTTTACAGTATATACATTTTTCTGTAAATTGGTTTCTATAAATTACCTAACATTTTATTTTAATTGTCTTCCTCTATTCAATTTCGTAACATTGGCAGGTCGATGAGTTTTATTTGCATTTGTAATTTTATGTCTTTCGGTCATTTTGTTTGTCTTTTGAAAATTTACCTGCATTGACGAGACTCTTCGGGATTCCGTGGATATCTCTTTTAAAATGCCCCACAATAGTCCGTTTTCAACAATCATTGTGCAAAAGATCAACTTTTTATTTGTGGCAAATTCATGTTATACTTTTTTTCTAGAGTATCCCTGTGAGTTATTTATGATTTTTTTTTCTTTTTTTTTTTTTTTTTTAATAGTCGTTAAGCTACACCAATGTACCAAAGATGGCTGTGCGTTATTTTTGATGGTATTTAATCATAATTAAAATTAATTATTGTAATGTTTCATTATTATTAAAATTTATTATTATTAAGTTTAATTATTGTTAGAATTACAATCAATTGTGAGAGGCATTCAAATTTTTATGTTTCGCGACACATATTATACGATTCGCGAGTTTGTGATTTAGGTACCCGTGGTCCTCGTACTTAGGCCGGAGAGCCTGATCCGCCATTCTTATTCCTATAGTCGGCCCATGCACAAGCAACTCTCGTTATGTGCGTGTATGCCAGTGGCTTTTAATGGTTTATTTTCCACTTCCCTTGGCGTTATAAGTTGTTCTTGGCATTATTATTCCTATAGCCGGCCCATGTTTGTTATATTAGACCTTTCTGGACGTCTACCTACCCGGCGAATGGTGAGATACTTCCATGATTCCCTCAATTCTCTTCTTAAACCCTTTTTCCTTTCTTCTCACCTTTCAATGCCCTATACCTGGAGGTGGATGCCCTGAAGGTAAGGCTAATTATTATTATTTTTACAATATGTTTGGGATGTGCCCATATTTCATCATATTTTGCCCTTTGCTTCTATCCGAGCTCACCAGAGCAACCACATTTTTTTTTTCTTCCTTAATAATATCCCACAACGGCTGTTACGTAGGTCTTCGTTTTAGGGTTTTTCATACCAGGCGCGAGGAAGTTCATTGTGTCACTCATTAATTTCTTGTATAAATTCTTATTACTTATTATAAATCTATAGGATACAATGTATTTTTTAGAGCTTTGAAAGTATTCATATCGTTAAATTAGCTAGAGTAAAACACTCCCAAAATAAGACCTTATTTTTACAAGTAAGCTGGTTTTCAAGAAGGTATGAAGGAAAAAAACTATCACTAGCGCACACGATGATTATCTAAGGTAGCTATGGATATACGTGTCAAAATCAGGTTCATATGCGTCTGTGGGAGATCCAGGGTGATTAGTGAGAAAAACCATGGTGTCGAGTACCTGTGATGTGCCTCTGTGTCCCTACCTCTACCACGTGCCTTATCTTTCTTGACTTCTGGAAGGGTAAAGCAGTCTTCTTTCTTTTTCTTCTTTTTTTTTTTACACGTCCTGGTTCGGACCTCGAAAAATAACTCCTCCTCCGATTGGAATTGGATAAGCTCTTCACCTTGGAAGACCATGGAGTTAGTTATAGTTTATTCAATAATGATGTTAGCTTTTCTATGCTAAAATATCATGGTTTCACGGGATTTTCTTATATTCAGGCGATTGATATAAACTTGTAACGTATTGTTGTTTTATTCTACTTTATAAACAGTTCAAAACAGTACAAATCAATGCAAATAATTTAGCAATTGTTATTACTGAAGTATGTTTATGTATGTAATGCGTGCGAGAAACTCAAGTTTTCTGTAAGAGATTTGTAATGATTATTGGAGGTACAATTTAATTTCCTATCAATCCTCAAATGGCTCATTTAAATATATATATATATATATATATATATATATATATATATATATAACAAAAAGAATTATAAACTAAGTTGCTTACAATTGAAAACCTGGCAGTCCCTTCCTCTCTACGTTAATACCTTTATTAATCCGGTTAAATTCGTATAAAGAGGATTTCTAATAATTCATTTCGTGAAAGGAGAATATTTATTGCAATATTTAACAGAATTTAGAACAAATAAACCTAAAAGGAAATCAATATTCCAGCTCGGCAGCCATATTGCCGCAGCCATCTTTAAACTGGCTGGAACAGACCAGGTACGAGTGTTCTTGTATTTATTGGCTTCACGTCTTACCGCCATTTAAGATTCTATATGTACGTCAAGATTGTAATTTCATCCATTATGCGCTTTACGAAACGACTGGAGTCCTATTTCGATGTATTACTAATTGTGTAAATGGTTGCGAAGTTTGTATTTCGCTGTTTTTGTAGTTTTTATTTCTCCGTTTTTTGTTGTTGTTTTTTTGAAGCCTTAAGAGGTAATACTATCTAGAGCGATCAAAATCCAGTCATTTTCTTGAATTTATAAATAACAAATCAATCAAAATTTGTCACTTCGTTATATCAAACATCTTATATGAGATGTTAAACTATCAAAAAAAAGTTTCAATTCTTCGGTAAAAATGCAAGTACAAAGTCAAAACTTATTGACTGACAAAATGTTTAGCAATGTTGACTGAAGTACATCATCTGTGGGAAATACCATTGACCAATGGTTTGAACAATTTGGCCTCAGTTGCCACAACAGTTGGATGAAGTAATGTTCTTAACGATGTCCGTCTGAATTCACGATTGTTAATCTATTATATAAAAATGAATCACTAAATGTGTTGGTAAGCGCAAATCTCGAGAACAACTGAACCGATTTCGCTAATTATTTTTTTATAATATTCCTTGAACTACGAGGATGGTTCTTACGGAGAGAAAAATTAAAAAAATTTCCTGAAAAAGTCTAAAAACAACACTTTTCGGGTCTTTTTCACTTCCTTAACGCAAATTCATTTTTAAATAAAAACATATGTTCTCAATTATAATATTTTTAACAGTTAACGTATTTGGTTATTTGTGCATAAGCAAAAAAATGTAAATAAATAAGAGCATGTAATCACTAGGTGACATTAGAATCACATGTTAATAACGCAATTTAAATTAATTTATATTTGCATTAACGAAGTAAAAAAAGACTCCAATTTTCTTCACAAAAGATTCGTAATAATACTTAAAGGTCAATTTGAACTTTTATACCATACCATAAAGTGTTAGTATAGGGGTTCTGGGGAGGCAAAAAAATTGAGTGACATTAGTATCGTATAAATATTAATGTCAATATTTGTCAATATTTATACGATGGTAACATTACTCAAAAACAAATTGACTATGGTACAATGTAAATTGTCTGTGGTAAAATGTCACAACCCGAAATGCAACGCATCAAATTAGTTATCAATCTAATCGTACTAACCAGGAATGTGATGATCGCAATGAACGTGAAAGAATTTGGTTAAGACAGACCCGCGATGCGCGACTTTCGACTAATAATGGTGCAAGTTTGAATCGAGCTGCTATGAATTCATTACAGTGCCTGCAGCTGTGTTGCTATTGGACCTATGAAATCAGTTTGACTATAAACAAATCCCAGAGCAATCATTAAGTGTTTGTGGTATTAATCTAGAAAACCCACGTTACTCGCATGGTCAATTGTATGTTGCCTGTTCCCGTGTCGGAAAACCATCTGCTCTGGTTATTTAGGCGTCAGGTAATGAAACAAAAAATATCGTGTACCATTAAGTACAACAATAAAAGTGAAACTTAATTTAGAATAAGTAAAAATAAAATGAAATATAATAAGTAGGTATTATAACAAGAAATCTGATATTGTAATTTTGATTGTGATTTTTTAGTGACTATTAAAAGAATTTTAGTGTTTTATAATTTTTATTTTTTGACATAATTTAATTGCCGACTTATTAAGTTTTTTTTCTTTTTTTTTTTATCTTACTAACTGTCCGGGTGTCCCAAATAGCAGAATAAGTATTAAACAAAAAATTAAAGAATTGACTGTTAGGGCGGTACGAAGTTCGTCGGGTCAGCTAGTTAATTGTATATATGTAAATAGATAGACATTAATTGAATATTTTTAAAATAATTGTTTTAACGGTGTATCCTGAACATTGTCGTTGGTAGAAAATAAATATTGTCTTAGAAATAACGATTGAGAAATCTCCAGTATATAGAACAACAATGGTCCTAACAACGTGCCTGAGGTACACACCTGGCGACATTAAATCGCTCATCTCTCACTCTTGTGTAAAGGACAAGAATAAACTCCAACAAATTAGTAGTAATGAATCCATTTCGGTCTTCGCTATAATTAATCGATCATGACTTTGTGAAGGGAAAAGCAAAAAGCTTGCTGCCCGTGATCCAATTAAAACTGGCTTTAATTGGGTTCTGGTAAAAGTTGAAATTGATTCTGATCCAGATCAGGTCGTTGTGAGCCCTTGTTTCCATGGATACTTGTGTGTGTGTTTTGATGAAATCTCCGATATAATTGAATGATTGGGAGGAAAGTACGGTCATACAATGGTGCTTCTATAGGCGGTGCTGTTGTTACATGGATATAAGAATATATTTTGAATTGGGGGGGGGGATGAAACTTGCAATTCAAATAAAAACATAACTACGTCTGCTGATTATAAAAATGCACTAGTTTTTCCTCAAACTACTGTAATCTATTTAAAACGATACCTAAAATATTCCTTAAATTCCAGAAGAAGCAATACATTTGATTAGGATATTGTTCTACGTTTGTTTTACGGAGAGAACTATTTTTTTACTTTATGCATGTGTTGCTTTTAACAAACTTCAATGAGGCTGACCAGTCGGAGTTTCGCCGATGATCTTACAATTTTAAACAAACTATTAGGGTTTAATTTTCATATGATTTCGGTTTAATATGGAGAATTTCCGTCGTGAGTTCGATTATCACTAGTTTCAATAGCTTTTCTTCCGAATAAAGAAGAGGTATTAGCCCATTCCTGATTACTTTTAGATAAACCGTCCCAATTCTTATAGGTGGACGATCAAATTTAGATAAATAAATTTTCAGAGGACTTCTTATTTTATGTACATTATCTAAGGATATTTTCGGTCCTAGGTCATAATGTCGGATAATGTTTAATCAAATTATAATGAAATTCATAACACATAAAATATTAGTGACCTGAATAATCCTTATGGGATCAGTAAATTTGAGGTTGATCATACCACGAAATCCAGACGTGCCGACTAGAAACTTTCACGTTTAAGAACGCATAGATCAAGAAAATAACGGCGGTTCAATTTTGAATGTATGTGTATATATATATATATATATATATATATATATATATATTTGTCTATTCACTTGCTAGCTGATTTTAACGAAATTAGGTACAAAACTACTCAAGTTCGCTAACCAGAAAAATTCGCCGGCAAATGGAACATAGTTTTTTGGGCTAAATGCTCACAAAGAAAATAGTACCGTTTATTTTTGCGATTCTAGGCTTTGTTGGAAAATCTAATCAAACTATTTCCTATGCCAAATCTATAACCGTTCATGAGGAAAATGAAGAAAAATGGTATTCCTCTTGGTATTTTCGGATATATTTCTTTATATCTCGAAACTGGTTGCCAAATCGTAGTGAATATAATGCATCTAATCGAAAGCTTGTTAAATTTTCTACAAATCCAGTTCTTATGGGATTTTGGATTCAGTCATCTCGTTTGGTGAAATCGGGTCTTAAATTGAGTCAGTTCTGCTTAGTTTACTGTTAGTTTCCTGTTGTGGGGCCTATGATACTGCTTTGATATTTCTATTTACATTTTTCACGAAAGAATAAGAACGGAAATGCCCTAAGGTGAGGCTGATCCTACGATTTGGAATTTTTTATTGTTGGTGATTTGCTTGAAAGGTTTATTTATTGATTAAATTTTTGTTTTAAGTCGGGCAATCAATTACACTGTTTATTTTGTAATATTATTAATAAGATAAGCTATGGTGAAATCCGACTACCTATATAACAATCCATCAACAAGGCTTACGTGATTGATTGATTGAGAACGTTGTATTTCGGATTAAAAAGATTAGAAAAAAGTATGGATTTATTGAAACGCGCACTTAGTATTTAGTTTTATTTATTCAGTTTTGTTTTACATCATATCCAGTTGTTGCAGTAAAAATCATTTTTGCGCGGATATATATTCCACTTATGCGGGAGCGAGTCAAATGGAACCGGACCCAGCTCACGAACTGAAGAATTTCATTTTGAAATTTAAAGATATTGCACATTAATAGGTATTATTTTCTGAAACCGTAGAATTTAAAAAAGTCCAACTTGCAGGAACTGCGTCATCTTAGCGCGGTTCCGTTTATATCCGTAGTGTCGCCGGAAAAGAAGTAGGAGCAGTTTATTGGTAGGTTTTGATCTTTCGTGAAAAATATAAAATCAACTCCCCAAAGAAATCGAAGATTTAAGGGGCCACAAGAGGAAACTTATAGTATTCTAAGCGAAAATGACTCTCCCTACCTTCTCAACGTTTGCCAAGGGAAACACTATTACCAATACGTTTCTCATTTTCATACCTTATTTTATGAAAATACTAATTTTACTATTAAATGCGATTAAAGAAAAAACAATAACCTATTAAAACGTTAGGTAAACATTGACAAAACCCAAACTAACAATTTTGAAGTTTGGAGCACTTATTTCTCGGATTGACATCGCCCCATCAAAAATTACATCTAAATCTTTATTGTAGGGAATTTAGTAACCTTTCGAATGGTCACTTTCCACGATTTTCCAATCGTTTTCGAGATATTTTACAAAATATACGATAATTCCAAAACTTTTCATGCCTGTTAATGAAATATTTTATTTCTAGTACTTCCTTACCTCCAAACGGAACCAAACTTTATCTAACTTAGATAAGATGAATAGCAAACGTCTGGAACAAGTTTCAACTGAATTAATCGTTTCCGAATACCCAAACTGAAAATTACTTTGGAAAAGTAGGTGTTTCAATGTTTCTCAAAAACGGGTACAGATATCGTTTTAAAAATAGTTTCATTCGCTTTTCTACGTTAAAAAACCTATAAAACTAGTACCTGTAAGCATATGAACTCGAAAACGTAAGCGTTACGATTTTGCTCCTAAAACGGACGGTAAAAATCAACTAATTAATTGATTTTGAGTTTCTTTTTTTTGGAAGTTAATCCGGTCTTCCAATCAATGTTTCAAAAATAACCATAACTAATCTGGCTTCAGAAAATCTTGACAGAGAGAAATAGGAAGAACATACTGATATAGAATCTTATGTAAATATCTTGACAGAGAGAAATAGGAAGAACATACTGATAAAGAATCTTATGTAAATATCTTGACAGAGAGAAATAGGAAGAACATACTGATATAGAATCTTATGTAAATATCTTGACAGAGAGAGATAGGAAGAACATACTGATATAGAATCTTATGTAAATATCTTGACAGAGAGAAATAGGAAGAACATACTGATATAGAATCTTATGTAAATATCTTGACAGAGAGAAATAGGAAGAACATACTGATATAGAATCTTATGTAAATATCTTGACAGAGAGAAATAGGAAGAACATACTGATATAGAATCTTATGTAAATATCTTGACAGAGAGAAATAGGAAGAACATACTGATATAGAATATTATGTAAATATCTTGACAGAGAGAAATAGGAAGAACATACTGATATAGAATCTTATGTAAATATCTTGACAGAGAGAAATAGGAAGAACATACTGATATAGAATATTATGTAAATATCTTGACAGAGAGAAATAGGAAGAACATACTGATATAGAATCTTATGTAAATATCTTGACAGAGAGAAATAGGAAGAACATACTGATATAGAATCTTATGTAAATATCTTGACTGAGAGAAATAGGAAGAACATACTGATATAGAATCTTAGGTAAATATCTTGACAGAGAGAAATAGGAAGAACATACTGATATAGAATATTATGTAAATAATTGTTTCAAGAAGAATGTGAATATTATTCAACGGGACAAGTTCATTTGTCCCAATTTTCGTATGATAATTATCAACAGAATCGATCCTTATTCTGTATCTATTCCATCTACACGTCGAACAAGATCATTGAGTCTCAAGGCCTAGCAGAAGGAAATCAACAACAAAAAAAAAGTAACAAAAAACAACATAAAATTTGACAATTATATTCGCCCAATGAGCGCATACAATCATCCGCAATTATGCTTATTAGCCAATCGGCCTAGGAACGACAAAGTACGCTATTTTTTGCTTGAGTATATTTCAATATCATGTACACCGTGTACAATTGCTTTTAGCGCTTGCTTGAGTTGTAACGAATTCCAATTCTTTGAAATATATCAAAAATTGGTTAAAAATAGTGGTAAATGGATAAGTGAAATTTTAATAGATTCTTAATCTTATTAAATTTCCTTTCAGATAGACGGAAAAGTTTAATTGCGCATACGCGAACTTGTGTGGGGGAATTTTATCCTTGTACTCCCCCCTTTTGTTCCTACAATTTAAAGCCGTTTAATGAAAAAAGTTACCTTGAATTAGTATAAAAACTGATTATGTCTCGATTAGGAACAGGGGAAGCTTCAAGAAGTCAGGCCGCAGGCCAAATGTTTTCCAGTTCTTTTAATAATTAGAAAGATAGAAAAAATTGTATTTTGTTTTAATCTTCAGCGTCGGTGATAAAACTATAACCTTCTTCCTTAAACCATTTAGAATTTAATTGTATTTGATTATTTTCAAATACTGTCTATTTCATTATGCAAAACTTGTTACCAATTCTGTTGTGTTGGTGTCGAATGTTCTATACAGGGTGTCCCGTAAATGTCTAGTCATATTGTGAGGGGTGATAGAGGACCCTTAGGGGAACAAAGAATGTTCTATGACGATTTCCCGAATTCTCGCCCATAAGGGAGAAAACGTCGTGTTATTGTTTTTTCGAGACAAACGTGGTTTTTAGAAGAATAATCGTTGTAGCTCCGTCCCAGGTGGTACTACTAAAAAGGGCGTGAAACCAATCGAAAGCTGAGTAAATTTACTATAAGACTAGTTGGGAGTAAACGTAAAAATGAATGAATGTAAGTATGTATATCTTACCAAAAGAAGGCAATTCTAAATTTCCTGACATTTTATTGATATTTCTTTCCAGCGTTACTCCTCAATAAGCAGGATCTGAGATTTCCGGGTTTCAGAAAAACTTCCTCATTTAACCAGCTTTCCATTCATGTATCACAACCCTGTGTTGTTGAAGTATTTGAACGATTTAAGAACAAAAGTTTTAAAAAAAACATGGATCTGTGAAAAGAAAATTATATTTTTTTCTTCAATTTATTCAAAAAGCTGAAGGGAAATATTTTTTTTATAAATGTTTACATAAATATTAAGTAAATATTTACTTAAAAGAATAAAAAAAATTACTTCCACGGATATAAAAAAAAAATCTTAAAACAGTAAATAAATAAAATACACATTTATTTTGAATTTATTAATTCAGGTAACTAATACTGGGTCCAGGAGGCGGCCATTAAGGAACACCAACCATACATTAACCTCAAAAATTACTATTTTTACCTATATCACGCATTTGAACACATTTTTACCGGACTATGTACATATTATTTATGAGGGATAGAATTTTTAATTACCACAACAAAAACGCATGGGCTCAGAATCCCAGTTAGTTTCACAAGCGTAGCCATCAGTATTAATTTAAGGTAAAGCATTTGTTTTCTAAATATAAGTACCTGTAAAAATGTGTTCAAATGCGTGATCTAGGTAAAAATAATAATTTTTGAGGTTAATGAATGGTTGGTGTTCCTTAATGGCCGCCTCCTGGACCCAGTATTAGGTACCTGAATTAACAAATTCAAAATAAATGTGTATTTTATTTATTTACTGTTTTAGGATTTTTTTTTATATTCGTGGAAGTAATTTTTTTTTATTGTTTTAAGTAAATATTTACTTAATATTTATGTAAACATTTATAAAAATAAATATTTGCCTTCAGCTTTTTGAATAAACTGAAGAAAAAAATATAATTTTCTTTTCACAGATCCATGTTTTTTTTTAAACTTTTGTACTTAAACCGTTCAAATACTTCAATAACACAGGGTTGTGATACATGAATGGAAAGCTGGTTAAATGAGGAAGTTTTTCTAAAACCCGGAGATCTCAGATCCTGCCCATTGAGGAGTAACGCTGGAAAGAAATATCAATAAAATGTCAGGAAATTTAGAATTTCCTTCTTTTTGTAAGATATACATACTTACATTCATTCATTTTTACGTTTACTCCCAACTAGTCTTATAGTAAATTTACTCAGCTTTCGATTGGTTTCACTCCCTTTCTAGTAGTACCACCTGGGACGGAGCTACAACGATTATGTTTCTAAAAACCACGTTTGTCTCGATAAAACAATAAAACGACGTTTTCTCCCTTACGTGTGAGAATTCGGAAAATCGTCAAAGAACATTTTTTGTTCCCCTAAGGGTCCTCTATCACCCCTCTCAATATGACTAGACATTTACGGGACACCCTGTATATCCCGTTTTTTAAGCCAACAAAAAGATAGCATCTTTTCGTTAGATCAATTGACGAAATGGATGTTGATATATTTTCTTTTTAGATAGAAAAATACAAATTTGTTATACCAAGGATAATAAAAGAAACGTATGCTATTCAAAAATGTTTTTCAACTATTCGCATTCTACAGAAAGAATTAATAAATGAAAATGTATAAAGAGACGAATTTAGGAAATCATTTATTCAAATACTACAATATAACTTATACTTCATATGAAACAATGAAAAATAATAAGTCAAACAAGGGTTGAGATTGAGCTAAGAGAAAACGTCAGAATTTCAGGAAAAATCATATTTCGGCATACGCTTTTCAGAAAAAAACCTAAGTTTTATATTATATTTGTTGGTCTGTATTACTGTATCTATTGTAAAAATTAGTTAAAAGAATATCGTTTTTTCTCTTCTTATTTGAATATTTGCCATTTTTTACTTGGGTCCTGTGTAAATCTTTTTTACATAGTTTAACTAAGCTATGTATAAAACTACTATTTAATTTGTCTATAAAATACCTTTGTTTATTTAATATGCACATCGAAGACTATATTTATAACCTATTTTCATTATCTAGAATTTGTTTTTTACTGTTTTGATTAATCTGTTTTGGAATTGTGTATATTTATGTGTTTACAACGGTTATTATGAACACATTGATCAGTAGTTTTCAACATAACGTACAAGGGGAGTAGACAGTGGTGGGGTCACCGATTTGGCCCATTTTTTTTTCTGGTGATTCTGCATCGATAAATAGTCGACATATGTCCAATGCGCCTTGGGAGCTGAGAAAGAAAATAAAATAAGTTGAAAATGCTTTATATTATATATCGAGTTGGAAAAATGATATCGGCATGACTCTTTCACCAATTCATTTGTTTAAGAGAGAAGATAAAAGAAATAATATAATCGACAAAAATCATTTATATTTCGTCAAATAAGATCAAAAATATACTTACTTTTTAAAGTAAACTAGCATTACACATTTTTTTACACCAAAAATAGTAGCAAATTTAAAATCGGCACCCGAAGAAACCCTTAAAAAAAAATCAGTCCCGTAACAGGCCACAAGGGCCCAGAGGGGCAGATACTGTAGAGGTATCTGATTCTTGACCATACGGCACACTAGGGAGATAGTGTGGTCAACACTATGCTCCGGCCGCCTGATTTTCCCCTTGGCTGCTTCGACTGCTAGAGTCATTAGCACCCAAGGTACCCATTATTAATTAAATTAATTAAAGGCTAGGTGAGCCTAGGGACGATCTGGGACCCCAAATCCAACCCTCGAACGACAGCACTAGAAGAAAAAATCTTTAGTGCGCGCTCGGGTTTTGAACCTGGTCCTCCAGTTCGTTAGTAGAGTGTTCTACCACTGAGCTAACCTCGCCCCCCAAGAAACCCTTATGTGGTAAATATCATCGAAAACAAAAAATAATTTTTAGAGAGTAAGTAGAAACGTCAACAAAGCTCCAAAGAAATAAAAGTACAAAGATACTACATATTAGCACAAAAAAGTGTTAATGACCTCAGCAATCGATGCAACAAAACAAAACAATAAACATTTTTTTTACAGATTAGTATTTAAAAATAAATAAATAATGTTGTTTCTGTGCTGATGGTATATGTTTGCCATGTTATTACTTGGGATTTAGTTTACTTACTCTCGATTAAATTTTGTAGAATACCACAGATCAATTTGTAGATGAAAAAACCTTTGTTTACCTAATATTCACTTAGAAGATTGTTATTTAACCTACAGCCATGTTTTTTTTTTTTTTTTGCTTACTGTTGTAATCATTCTCTTTTGTAATTGTCTATATTTATTTTTTATCTGATGAAGGCTGCCAAGGAGCATGACGAGACGTTTGAAATAGGATGGATGGATCCTGTGAAGTGTTCTTCAATGTAACTGATTTAGAGATGTTATAGAAGTGAATAGCACTTCGTGTATTGTCAGGTATGTTATTAAATTGCAATTTTATAAAACGCTTAAATAGTTATTCTTATATTAATTCTGAAACAAATATGGCTAATATTATTGTGATTTAGATTCTTAGATAATGTTACATTACAAGTGTAGTAATAATTATGGTGATATGGGCTTGGTCGATTATGGCATATTATTTAAGGGGTAATACATACTACCTTGTAACATTTTTTTACACATTTTTTATGGGCTAAAATTCTTCATTAACTAATCAAAAATTATATCCAAGAGTGTTTATGTGAAGAAAAAATTTTAAAAGGGCAAAAAATACGATTTCTGATGCCGAGTGAACGCGGTGCTGATATGAAGATAATTTTTGAGCGAGCTTTGATTGGTCCCTTTTTAATTGTTCAATTTTTTTTGGTCCTCCTTTAATACATTTCAAAATTAAAAGCCATTTTTTTTTTTTTTATTACAAGAAAGTATGAAAAAAATTTCAGAACATTAAACTATAAAGTCGTTTTCTCAAAACTATGTTTTTCAAATCGGGCGATAGAGTCTATTTCGGAAAAGGGATGCCAGTGATTTTGTTAAATAACTGTCATTATTGTAACATGTGTTTATTAAAGAAAATACATTTTATAAAAAAACCTCAAAGCATATTTAATAACCTCAACTCGTTAAATACTTCAAACAATTTAATAACCTCAAACAAGTTAAACTCTGAACGAAAATCGACGATGTTCTCTAAAATCTTCTCCAACACGCACTCTTGTTTGTACCTCCTCCCCTATATAAATCCGCGTAGAAATGAATCCAGCGTGATCCTCCTAGTCCCGCATTCTATCTTATTTCTGCGTTTGACCAAAGCCCTCTGGGTGTGAGCACCTGTTGTCACGTCTACCAAGTTTTTGGAATGATTCACTACATAATGTTTATATCGCATGCCCTCCTATTTCTTCACTCCTTTGTATGCTGTAATCTGAAGGCAATCCCTCTGGTAACAATACCAGTTGTTTTTTTCTCGAGCCGCAACTTTACGGACTGCCCTTTGCCGCAAACCTTTTGTACTAGGTATGATCCTTTTGCTCTGTAGAAATCTAGGAGCATTGTCCTCAGTCCTGATATGATCACTTAAGTGAAATAGATTCATTACGCTTGAGCCAGCCAAGATCACAAATGAAACTATAACAAAATTAGTAAATTTGGTGAGGTTACCACAACATATTGTAATGATTAATTATTATAAAAATGATTGCACCACGTTGGGTCGCCAATAACTGTTAAGATTAATTATTTTAATAAAAAGAATGAAAAAATTGAAATTACATTTATTATATGAATTTAACTTAATCTCAGGGACAAAGTTCCGAGTGAATGAACGATATCATATTGATTCTTAGACAATTCCGAAATACAAAACAATATTAAACTACACACAAACAATAATAAAATAATCGACAACTACAAAAAAAAATAATTTTTACCTCTAAATCAATCCGCTTCCAACAAAACCTCAATACACTCGGTATTCCTTGGAGGAGATCTCAGCATTCGACCAACACTGAGAAGCAACAGACTTCTTCTTCAATACAAGGCTGCTGTAATTAAATGAGGACAGACCCAGCTCCTCATTCCATGAATGCTGGGAATAGACAGACTTGTTCTCCCTATGGCTGCTGAGACTAGAGTGAAGCTATTCGAGCAAGCGGGAAAGTTTAGCGTCCTTGCTTCTTAACTTCCGCAGTTTGCCGGATTATATATAAAGATAACAATTATGTTTTTTGCAATACAAATAATTAATTTATTGTTATCTGGATGTAAATTTAATATGGATATATTGTATACCAGTATTGTCCAAAAACATTATTAATTTTGATCGTATATAATACGATGTTATTTGTACATATGGTTTGTGATTTGCGCGGGCTTTTCAAAATATCGATGGTTATTTGAATTTAAAAATATTTTCAAGAATGTAATATATCATTACAATATATTTCATTTTATTTAGTTAAAATAATCACAGTTACTGATAAAATCACTGGTATCCCTTTTCCGAAATAGACCCGGGCGATACTCTGGCGTCTTCAATTTTTGCCCGATCAGCTTCATATTTTAACTGCAGCTTCCTCATGATATTTGCTAGAAAAGTAGGTAGGATTTTTTCGATTCATTGAATTATAACGATTTTATGACCGATTAGCGATGGATTTTTAATAGAAAATGAATAATTGTTCACCATTTCCGAAAAAATTAATATTTCTTAAAAATCCTACCTTTTTCTTTCGAAATAATTTCAGTTTTTCGTTCTAGATTAAAAATTGCTGCCTGCAGACTATCGCCCTTGAGAAAAAAGTGTTTCCGTTTTTCCGACACAGCGCCGCCATTATTTTGATTTTTCAACGAACATTAGTACTTTCTCCAGCATGGAGGGGTTGTTTGCAATTGCTTCTGAAATATCTTTTGGAATTCCGTTTCTTTCTAAGGCATCTTCGTATAACCTGAATCGAAGATATGCCGTTTATTACATGTCGTACGTATACGTTTTTCCTTACCCTCCATAAGGAAAGAATGAGTAAGTCTGGTATGATCTAAGCGAAGGCGAGCTAAAACTACCTGGTCTCTTCTACTATGATCGCTAAGGCCCAAGGCTTCTTTTAACCATTTCTACCCACATGGAGGTTCGAAATAGATTTTTCTGAGAATCTGAAGTCTTATTTCAGCTAAATCCCAGCCATTCCTTTGCTTAAATATCCCCTTAACGGTTAGGTATCTAGTAAGGGATGGTTCTTTGCATATCGTACCATGAATAAGCATTATCTGGAGACAAACAAAAGCAACGCATTTCCTTCAGGCTTTTTTGGCATGTGAAGTTGGCAACTCTTCGCTAGTAGGTTTCCCATCCCAAAAGACCGGCCATTATTAAATGCCTAGTGACGTAAATTACGAAACCGGTTATGTAAGATGTCCATGCCGTTTAAAAACCAGTATTTAAAGAGAACCCTGCGATTCTAAACCCCCACCTGTTCTATCTGGAAGAAGAAAAGAAAGCTGGAATTGTATTCTGTTCTAGTTGTACGGAAGATCCCCAACCCAGAAACCGCAGACCGCATAGCTTCACGTATCAGTAACCAACTCCGTATCTGTGTACTTCCTTCTTCAGAAAAACATCTAAAATATTCAAACTTCTAGGTTTCTTACAGTATATTTCATTGCAAAAATGAAAATAAAATAAAATGCTTTCAATTTTTCTTTTATTTTTTTTTTTATTTGATTTGATTCTTGAGTTTCGCGACATTGGCGACAAACTCATTTCATGTTACGTCAAAAAATCAACAAAAAAAAAACATCAAACAAATGGTAAATAAATAAATTAGGAACTTAAAGCTTAACAAAAACGTGAAATAGAAGAGAGTAAGAAACAAAAAATAATAAAAATAAAAAATAAAACTAAAGTAATAATTAGATTAAAAGATAAAATTTCGAAATATTCGTTGTGAAAGTCGAATGAATTATTTACAGCTTGGTGTATAACTGTGTGTTTTTCAAATATTTGAGTAGTGTATGGATGTGTGGGCTACCTTCTGTCAGTAAGTCGTGGGGCATATTTAAGTTAATGAGTTGTCTGCAGTTTGTAAGTATATGTTTAACTGTCTGAGTATCATAGCAGTATTTACAAGTTGGTCTGTCCTTTCTTTCTAGTAAGTACGAATGGGTGAGTAGAGTGTGCCCAAGTCGAAGCCTGGTTAAAATAACATCATATCTTCAAGAGAAGTGTTCATTTGACCAGGGTTTTGTTGTATTTTTAATTTCTCGCAACTTTCTTTCTGCTTTAAACCGCTCACTTTCCCATTCGTGCTGAATGTGAGTAAGTAATGTTTTGTATAAGTCCGATAAAGTCAGAGTATGTAAGTCAAGGGTTGGTCGTTTAGTCGCTAGTTTTGCTTGCAAATCGACTGTAGTACTAATTTTGATGTCTTGATATCCGGGTAACCATAGCAATGTAATGTGTGTATTATTGTTTTGTAGTTTATAGATTCGTGAGAATATCTTATTGATAATAGGATGGTACCTACTGTAAATGTTTTGTATGGAGAGTAACTTAAGGAGTCATTACAAAGAGTTATGTTGTGATTTATTCTGTCTTGAACGTTTGTTAGTGCTAACAGTATTCCGTGCAGGTCAGCTGTATACACAGTCGTCTCGTCGGATAGTTTCAGTAGGTAAGCGTTGTCGTCAACAATTGCAGCTGCTCCTGTTCCGAATTTAGTCTTGGATCCGTCAATGCAACTGTGAAACGTTTGAGTATCTCGTGGCATCATTAAGTTCAATAGATTTTTATAAAATACAGTAGAAGTTGGGTCAGTCGTTTTGTATTTTGTTAACTTCAAGTCAATCCTTAAGTTCTTTACTCTCCAAGGTGGAATGTCAGTGAATGTGTTTGTGAGAATAGATGTTTCTGTTATGATGTGGAATCTTCTATCTTCTAAAACTCTTCCAATTAATGGTTTTTTTTTACAGTTTGCTATTATGTATTTTTTAAAAGAAGATGTTATTTATAAAATCAGTCTTTAATATTCGTTGTTAATTGACTAATCTATTTAAATAAAGGCCGACTCGTAGGAACTGCGTCATCTTAGCGCGTAGCCATAACTTCTTATTCCTGGCGTCACATGGGAATTAGTGGATTCAATATTTTGTAAAAACGTTAAACACTTACACTCTTCTTAAATCTTGACTTAAGACTGATGTAATCTTGACCATGTAACTGAGATTTAGGCGCCATAACTTACTAAAACTTGCAGTAGCCGTAATTGCTGACTTCGCCTCTTCTCCTTCTGCTCGGAAAGCTATATTAACAACTACCAAAAACACTCCTTTTAATGCTAAAATAAATTTAAAAAAAACAACAAGGAATAAAATGACTTAGGATATCAAACACTAATGAATTAATAGTGATAAAGTAATCTATGTAATTATCTACAGAGTGCATACACCTTAGTACTCACGGCCACTAGGCCTCCTATTAGTCATAAATACTCTTACTAAATCTTAAAAACAATAACCAAAAAAATGCTTTTGTTTATATATATCTGCTCATCCAATAAGTAATATCGGTTTTAGCGCGGTTCCTCCCTCCCCCATAGGGAGGAACCCAGCTTATAAGGTTGATACAATGAAACAATCTGGAAGTGCCGACTAGAAAATTTCGCGTTTCAGAACCCCTAGAGACCGAAAATAACGGTGGTTCAAAATTGTATATATATATATATATATATATATATATATATATATATTTGTCTGTTCGCTCTGTAGCTCCCAGACGAATGGTCCGATTTTGATGAAATTTGGTACAAAAATCTTTCGTCTAATTTGAAAGGTCAAGTTCGTTAACCAGCAAAATCCGCCTACTGGAAGATGGCGTTTGGGGCGAAATTCGCGCAAAAAAATCGTATCGCTTAGGTTTTAGCGCGGTTCCTCCCTCCCCCATAGGGAGGAACCCCGCTTATAGGGTTGATACAATGAAACAATCCGGAAGTGCCGACTAGAAAATTTCGCGTTTCAGAACCCCTAGAGACCGAAAATAACGGTGGTTCAAATTTGTATATATATATATATATATATATATATATATATATATATATATTTGTCTGTTCGCTCTCTAGATAGAAGACGAATGGTCCGATTTTGATGAAATTTGGTACAAAAATCCGTCGTCCAATTTGAAAGGTCAAGTTCGTTAACCAGCAAAATCCGCCTACTGGAAGATGGCGTTTGGGGCGAAATTCGCTCAAAAAAAATCGTAACGCTTACGTTTTTGAGTTCATAAGATTCTAAGTACTCGTTTTATATGATTCCTGGGCTAGGAAAACGAATGAAACCATTTTCAAGGCGATAGCTTTAACCGTTTTTGAGAAAATTGGAAAAATATTTTTTGAATACCGTTTTTGGTTTGGGTACTTAGAATCATGGGATTCAGTTGAAACATTTTCTGCATGTTCTACTTTCATCAAAACTAATATGTTGAAATTTTGGTTACGTTTGGAGTTAAGGAAGGGTTAGAATAACATATTTTATTAACAGACATAAAAAGTTTTAGTAACTTTGTTTACTTTCCTTAATATCACGAAAAAGGTTGAGAATCTTGGTAAACGGAAGAATACCATTAGAAAGCTTATTAAATGCTCTAAAAAAAAGGTTCTAATGAAAGTTTTGATTAGGCGATGTCAATCGGAGAAATAAGAGCTTAAAACTTTAAAGTAATTGATTTCGCTTAATCGAACTGTTCTTTTTGTCTGTTTTATTTCTTGTTATTTTTTAATTGCTTATAGTTGGATAATGTATTTGACAATAAAACTGGTTAAGTAAAATAACAAAAACAATTTATTGCTAGAAATATAGATTTCCAAGATTCCAAGACCTTGTAACTAGCGGGTCTGTTTCTAGTGTAGCGGACCCTTCCAGGTAAGATTGTAAATCATGACCTTTCAAGACTTTACTACTCACAGGAATGGCGTTAGTGACCTTAAGGGTTGACACGCCATTATAATAATTAATTTAAAAAAAAAGACTGGTGGAACCAAAATAATAACTGCTTCTATTTTAATCTTTCCAAATTAGACCTGGGATATGAACGGAACCGCGCTAAGATGATGCAGTCCTGCGAGACGGACTTTTTTCAGTTCATAAGCTTGTAAGTACTCGTTTTATATGCGTAATGTCTTCGGGACCGTTTCTAGTGTTAGCCGACCCTTCCAGGTAAGATCATAAATCAAGACCTTTCAAGACTGGTGGTACCAAAATAATAACTGCTTCTATTTTAATCTTTCCCAATTAGACTAGGGAGAAGAACGGAACCGCGCTAAGATGAGGCAGTTCCTACGAGTCCGACTTTAATGTGAAACTTATTTATTCTGTGCTGAAATTTCATTTGTAATGGATCTCCCAAGACACCACTTACGCCGTGCTATGCTTTGGGAATCCGATAAAGGAAAAAATGCTGCTTCGACATATCGAAAAATTGTAGAAATATATAGAAAAAATTAAATTAGTAAGCCACAAGACCAGCAGTGATTTGAACGATTTCGAGCGGGGAACCGCAAGATTATAGGATACAAGCGTACAGGTCGACCAACAGAGCTTGACGGCCAACTCCTGCAGGTTTCTGTCGAAGAAAATCCTGTTGTAAAAGTCGAAGGACTACCCGAAAAACTTGGATCGACACATTTTACAGTCTTTAACCGACATTACTTTCGGGATTACCTGGCATAATACAATAAAATAAATTCGTGAGCAATGATATCCCTATAGTTTTGTCGACCCAATAAAAACTATTGAATAATAGACATTAGTGAACAAAAGATCCTAAGAAAAAATGTGTCCTAATTAAAAATTAATAGTAGTTTATTGGTCTACATAAGTTTATATGTGTGTGATACAAAAAAAATATACAAATGTATGATGCTAAACGCTAATAATAATCCGAAGCTATCATAAATAAATCGAACTATATATTAAAGCGTAATTGTGAAGTAAAAATGATTCCCCCCGTTATAAATCTCATTGACTCATTTCTGGGTGCAGCCAATAAAAAGTTATTTAGAAGAATTAACAAAGATTATTTCTTAGGCAAAAACACTGTGAATTTGTTTTGTTATCTCTTTGATCGATGGTCTCCCTTTGATCAAATTCTACTAACCTTATCTAATCTTTTTGATAACACTACCAAAAAAATATATATCTGCGAATGACTATGCTATATTCGTCGCTTAAATCCATCTACTTGAGACATATTTATTAAAGAAGACATGAACAGGGTTGGTTTTGACTGATTATTGCAATGATTGAATTTTTTGATAGATGTTGTGAAGATAACACCAAGGGATTCCAAATATAATATTTATAAAATTAGTTGCACAGATTGTAACAAGATTTATATTGGAGAGTCGTCGCAGTTACTCAGAAAGAGAATAAAAAAGTCCGTCACGCAGGAGCTGCATAACTAAGCACTTTCCTCAGAATTTGGGTAGTGTAGACTGCTTTCCAGAACAATTTGCTTAAAATATCCTACATAAATAAAATAAAAACATGAATAGTTCTCTTTTAAATTTGTAATGAGTAACTGATCAATTAATAATTTGCTTCCAGAGTTATGTTTACACATGGTACCTATTACACTACGTAATAAATACAAAAAACCTCATATTATCGTATTTTGATCTAACGCAGGAACAGGATACAGTCACCCTAGTGGCAGAAAGCGCTCCTTGCGGCGGCTTTGTAAACCTACGTCTGACGGGCTTTTCTATTGAAATATATTACAAATTAAACCCCCGCTTTCCGATTGACCGATTCAGCTCATTTTTACAACACTTCTTTCTCATGAGTTACCCACGACGTATACCGCGTTTCGTTACAATACAGCAGAAATTAAGACCGGTATGAGTATATTAAGAATTTGGGTCAAGAGTAAACCCCCCCTTCTAATGAACCGATTTAGTTTATTTTTACAACACATATTTACCTGTAGATTACCACTACGAATACCGAGTTTCGTCGAAATATACCAAAAATCACGGCTGGTAGTGGCGAATTGGTATTGTGGGTCCGGAGTAAACCCCCCCCCCTCCTAATGAACCGATTTAGTTTATTTTTACAACAGTTATTTACCTGTGGATTACCACTACGAATACCGAGTTTCATCGAAATATACCAAAAATCACGGCTGGTAGTGGCGAATTGGTATTGTGGGTCCGGAGTAAACCCCCCCTTCTAATGAACCGATTTAGTTTATTTTTATATCTCACTTTTCTCACTATATTACCACTACGAATACCGAGTTTCGTTGAAATATAACAAATATTACGGCTGACATAGTCAAATTAGTGTTTTGGGTTCGGGGTAAACCCCCCCTTCCGGTAGACCGACTTTGGTGGTTAACGAACTCGTTCAATCGTTTGCTAATTGAATGCTATATACCAAGTTTCGTGACGAAAAAACAAAAACTCTGGCCGCTATCATGTTAACAGACACATATATATATATATATATATATATATATATATATATATATATGCATATATATATATATATATATATATATATATATATAGATATATATAAATTTTAACGGGGGTCATTTTCGGTGTCTACTAGGTAGGATCGATAAAGATTTGAAGAAATTTTTCAAAAATTCCGTCATGAGTCCAACCTCAATAGCTACTTTCCTTCGGAGGAAAGTGCTAAAACTGATATATAATATTTAAATATTATATTTTTTAATTTGCTAAACAAAATTTAATTAACTTTTATCTCTAGACAAAATCTAAAAATTTGTTATATTATAATTGACTTATCTAGTTCTGGATGATCGATTTTTGGAATCTATCGATTTTACACAGCTGATCGACGCTATAAGTAGGTAATAGTAACCTCATATTGGACGTGGCCATTGTACAGGAAGGTCCGCCTTAATACAATTAGGCTGTAAGTTTTAGTTTATTGGTTTTTTTGGCTCCTGAAGAGGCACCTAAGGTGTGAAACATGTAGAGCAAGTACAAATAAATTAATTGACTTCTTTAATTCTCTTTAGTTGACCTTCCGCCTGGAAAAATATTGGATTGAAAACTAGTATATCAAATGGAATAACAGACAAAATAACTAAAATACCCTGATACATTTTGATTTAATATTATACATGATTGCAAATTGCAGTGGAGACCCTTAATCTCCTATATAATGCTTCTTATGAGTAATTCAATTATTTATTCCATAGCATATATATATATATATATATATATATATATATATATATATATATATATATATATATATATATATATATATATACGGCGACTAATAAGCTGGATGACCTGAGTTAAAATCCCGAGCGCACCAAAGATTTTTATCATCTAATGTCTTCGTTCGCGGACTGTATTCGGCCTACTGACCGTCCTTAGGCGAACCCACCCTTTAATTTATTAATGGGTACCTGCAAAGCGGAAAATCAGGCGGCCGAAGCATAGTACTAACCTCACTATCTCCCTGGCGGCCCGTATGGTCAAGAATCAGATACGTCTACAGTATGTGTCCCATTGAGCCGTCGTACAGGACTTATATATATATATATATATATATATATATATATATATATATATATATATATATATACATATATAAGCCATATAGATGAGAATGGTTGATATTAGTGTTTTATTAAAGTATTCAATAATTTCTTAATCAGATGTTTTTAGAAATAAAAATTTGCCTCTGCCTCAAAAGTTGCATTATTTAACAAGCTTCCAAATGGTACCTAGCAGTTTTAGAAAAAAATCTATTTGAATCTATTATTTTTCTGATTTCTAAGTCAAAACCAATAAATTAGCTTTAGCGTGAAGGAGCCATTCGTAACACATTCTTTAATTTGACGCGATTATGGTGATGTCCTACCCTTCCCACAATACATGACGTTTATTACACAAGCCTATCTACCAAACATTAACTCACTCTGCTTTCAAATGCAGAACGTTTTTTAAAAAAAAAACAAAAAAAAAAACAGTAGTTTTGAAAATAGTCAAAAGTTTGATTAGCTCTGCTACATTTTCAGATAGAACGCTCATTCTTGCGTCACTGAACTACAAATGAGGTGCAGAATAAACCCCTAAAGTTATGGCATCTGAACGCGGGACACCCTGTATAGTCTTAGTAGCGAATATGCATATACAGTAGCAAAATAAATATTTATCGACTAAACTAAAAATAATGAAGCATAGGACATTGGAGTTATTTGTGAGTTCTTGTTAAGTGGGAGTTGTGAAGGAATAATGTTGCTATTAAACACAAAAGGTTTCCTTATGAAAAGCTACTAATTAGCTATCCATAGTTAATAACATACTTCCAACAATTATCTTGGGCTGTCAGAAAACTGAGGTCTTTGGTTTCTAACCGTATTCTTGGTACAACAGGCAGGAGTTATTTTCATAAATTATAATATATAATTTTTGTTTCCTATATTGTTTAATTTTATTTATTCATGTTTATTTAAATGCTCTAATTAGAATGTTTGTTAGTTGCTATTAGGACTGAATTTACAATTTAATTATTTTAGTAAACTTCTCTTTATATGTTTGCTCTACGCTTATTGAATACTGTAAAAATGGTAAGAAATAAAATTTAATTTTTCTTAAAGATTTATTTAGAGTATAGAGAAAAGGCTCTGGTCCCAGAATAGTTTTACCTATAGCCTGTTCAGTTAGATGGAATAGTTTTAATCCCGCATGCGCGAAATTCTGAGGGAAATATTCCCGACGTTTCCGCCATTAGAATTTTTATTACAATGAATAACACGCTACTATCAGTACCGTAACTGGCCACGAGAGCCCTGAGGTGCAGATACTATATAGGTATCTGATTGATGACCATACGGCACACTAGGGAGATAGTGTGGCCAGTACTATGCTCCGGCCGCCTAATTTTCCCTTTGGCTGCTGAGACTGCCTAGAGTCATTCGCACCCAAGGTACCCATTATTTTTTTTTTTTTTTTTTTTTTTTTTTTTTTTTTTTTTTTTATTAAATTAATTAAAGGCTGGGTTGGCCTAGGGACGGTCAGGGAGGCCGAATTCAACCCGTGAAACACGTTACTTTAATCTCGATATAAACTGAAAATATCTCTTTAAGGGCCTGGGAAGGCTCTGAAAGGTCTGCCAAGGGAGATAGTGTTTTATATTTATCAATACTTAGTCAAAGCTAAGGCTGAAAAAAAATGTAAGCTATAGCTATAGGCGGCTCTAGACAAACATTTTTCTGGAGGGGCTAATTTAGTATGGGCCGTGCCTGGGGGTGTTGAATCAAATTTTTTTAACAAGGCACCTGGAAATCATTGAAGAAGTATTTGATCAACTAAGAACATATATTAATTAGAACTTATTACTATTAATTTGCCTAAAAAAATTATTTTTCTAACTTAATCGAAAAATATTGTGAATTTTCGTTCTGGGGGGCAAAGCCCTCCCACCCTTTAGCCACCACTGGCTATAGCCCGTTCAAATAGATGGTTTAGTTTGAGATAAAAGAGCGTGGCCTATATTCTCCGTGCAAGAAATTGGTGGTAAAAGTTCTGTCTCTTATAACCTTATCACTAGAAGGTTTTTAAAACACTATGACAACATATAAATACTTTTCAAACTTCAAAATTAATCCTTATTGCACAGTCCTGGGGTCGCATATGGGTGATTCTACAGAAAAGTAGCACTTTTGGTGAAAACTTTTTTCTTTTTTTTTTTCGTTTTCTTTGTTTGATTTTTACCTCAGAGATAATAAAGCAAAGCATGTCTAAATTAATATTATCAAAGCATTGGCCAATTAGATTTCATGGCCTAAGTGGTCAAAAAGCAGCCATTTTGTTTTTGGTTTGCAGGGGAGTGAGAATAAGAGTAAAAAAACTATGTTTCTTAGCAGTATATGTTTCTAACTGCCATTCTGAAGATTCAGCATGGTATATTAAACCGGGGAAATGGCGAAAGCCTTGACAAAAACATTTCTTGGGAAAATATAACTAAACAATATTTTTCGTACTGACAGGGTAGTGATAAAAATTTAATCCTTACTTCCCTGTTGAGAAAAAGCACATTTGTATCAATTATTTTTATTTATTAAATTAACAGAAGAGAAGGTAATACTACTAGGCAGAACGTTTTAGTACATATTACCAAACAAAGTCCTGCTCTTGAATATAAATTTCGTCATGTGCCTCAGTGTTGTACTATAATTGACAGGGGAGTGATTATTTTGAGGTTTGGATCACCTGAGGCACACCATGTTTATAATGAAAAGCTTTTAATGACATCTAAATAAAGTGTTTTGGGGTACTTACCATACAATGTTATGAAATCACAAGAAAAAAAATCAACTTATTTTTTATGAAGAGCAGGGGAGTGATAAACAATTTTTACAACTCGTCATTTCACTTGAAAAAAACTTTCAAAGCACATCCTCTCTTTCCATAAATCAAAATCAAACCGAAATCATTTGTTTTTGTGTACTTTGAGATTCTAAATTAGCTGACTGAAAAATAAAAAAGCCACGTTTACGCTTCACAAATGTTGTGTTTTCATTGTGACAGGGGAGTGATAAAGTTGTGAGTGACAGACATTAGTGAAGCTTTTGTCATCCTTTATGATATTTTTTTTTTTCAGTTTTTTCTCTTCAAGCTACATTCGTGAGGGAATAATGAAAAAAAATACTCTAACAAAAAAATTTCTGCAAGTTACTGTAGGCCTTCTACGACAGTAGCAATGCTGAGTAGTGTGACAGGGCAGGGGAGTGACAATTAGGGCTTTGCAAAAGCTCCAGCCCCAGATCAAAGGATGTTACAGATCTTCCAGTGCTAGGAATGATTCAAAATAATTTTGTATCCTCTTACTAAAAAGGAAAAATATTAATATTGTCAATATGAACTGAATAATTGACAAAAACCAAAAAGTGCTACTTTTCTGTAGAATCGCCCATATAAGACTGATATGTATACCATTAAGTAAAACATAATACTGAAAGTCTCAATTTTTGTAAAATAGTTAAGAAAAAAAGAAAAAAAAAAAAAAAAAAAAGTATCCACAGAACAGAATAACATTCTATTGTAATAATATACGTATACGATAGAACAATTGGACGTACAACTCTAAGACGAGAACTGACTATCAAATTCCTTAACTAGTGCTACTATCTACTTAACACATGACTATCAGAACCGACACATATCACTTACATTGAAACACAGAACTGAAAACTAATAATACTTACATTAACGCTACTCAACATATTACCTCAAACAAATTGTGAATATTTATCACTAACTCCGAAATGTTTTTTGCACTAAGTTGCGTAAACATTAGTAAATAAAATTTCAGGGGCTGGAAAAATTTCAGGGGTAACTGGGAAAATTTCGGGGGGGGGCTGAAAAAATCTAGAACTTGGAATAGTTTTAGCCAACAAAAACGCAATTATATCCAAAACAAAATATTTTTTATAAACTAAGTGATCTTATTTAATTTATTTTTTAGGGGTTTATGACACATTTTTACCGATCCAATCAAAATTTCGGGAGGGCTGCAGCCCCCTCAGCCCCCCCCCTGTTATATATGCCCATGCTATAAAATCGACTGCATTGAAGCTTAAATCCTATGAATTTCGTACCCATCTTCAGCCAAGTTTGTTAACATCACGCAATAAAAGTTTAGCAATGCGACATATGACATGTAAAAAAAAATCCACTTTCTATCAATTAAAGGGGCTGCGAAAACAAACCACAGTTCAAGGGGAGCAATTTTTACTGCTAAGCGAAAGAACAAAATAGAGGATTTGACGAAATTATAAAAATAAATTAAGTGAACAGAACAGTTAAAATTAAGATTAAATAACAGTTCCCTCGGAAGTGTAACGAATGATAAAAATGCGAGTTTATTGTTAATTTTGCTGAGTTGAATGTTTCTTCCAAACGCTACGATTCTTCTTCTCTCTCTTTAGGAGTTTATCAAGAGAAATCTTTTGACGAATCGGGCATCCGAAGTATACAATAGACGGGAATATATTACAAAAAAAAAATTAAAAAATTATTACTTTCACAAATTTTAATCTTATACCTATTATTGTATAGCTCATCCATAAATAGTTACCGATTATGTATATGATTCCGTGTATTTCACATACTGCAATTATTCTACATAATTCTGAATAATTTTTATGATTCTACATAAACATTATATGTTTATATTATTTATTGAGGCTCTTAGCAGCTTTGGCGATAAGAGCTTTACATCATGAGATCATATTAGATGGTTTTACATAGAAAAACGGTAAATATAATTTTACATACATAGTGATAGAGCAATAAATCTTATACAGTTTTACACGGGGTTATAATTCATATTTACAATTTACTTTTTTACAATATTAAACTCAACAAATTTTAATTAACGTAACAAACTAATTAGAAAGGAGGAATATACTTCGTATTTACAATGATGTTAAATATTAGACTAAAATGAAAAAAAAAATGAAAGGAAAGTGGGATACTTATCAGCTTTCTAATCTGTTCATTATAATAATACGTTATTTTGGGGATTTGATTGTAATATAGCCTGGTTTGTTTCAATAATTATATTTATCAAACCTAAATTTATCTATAAATATACCGGTATCTATTTTCAAATACTGCTGATGTATTATTTATAGCAAAAAAAAATCCAAATACCTAAATTAATCTATTATCCCCAAAAAAACATAAATGTGAAATAGAGGCCAAGTTCCTCCCCCCACAAAAAAACACTCCCTTCCCCAAAAATATCCCCTCCTAAAACCCCCAAAAAGCCTAAACATCCTACACTCCAAAAAAGTAGTATTAGTTAGTGTATTAAGTGCACCATATTTTCAACCAAGAATATTTACCAATACAAGAGATGATACAAGAAAGAAATGTCCAAGTTCATTACTTGGAAGACCTCATAGTTACTTACTAAGAACAGTAAAGACACTTCAACTGACCTTTAAAAACAATAATAAAAATACTTATATCCAGTTACTAAAATATCACTTTCCTCAAACAGGTATATTCTTAAACTTTGCAATGTTTTATTTGTGCCGAAATTATCTTTAGAGGGAAAACTAAACATTGCAAAGTTTAAGAATATACATGTTGTTTAAGAATATACCTAACTGCTTGATATTTGATACCAATAATTAGCATACCTATCTACATCTAATCACTAGACTAGAAAAGTTAGAAGTTCTTCCAGATGACATTACTCTAGAGGACAAATTGATTGCTCTCTTAACTAAACTATTACACTTTAAAACACAGGAACCTTATCCCGAGGATGAAGATCACAATAGGGAAAGTGTAGAAGGCCTTCAAGAAAAAGATAAGAACAAAGACGATACATTTTGGGTTTGTGATCCTAAACTTCGTAATTTAGATGACTCGACTTTGAAAAACTTAGTATCTGCTTTCAAATATATTATGCAGTTAACCCCTACGACTTTATTTACTACATTTAAGAAAGAAGTCACAACTGTTGTTGTTATGATGCGTTGAAATGTTTCATAAAACATCAAATATAGGGTCTCCTTACCAAGAAGATTCATTTGATACCCCACGTGATGGGTTTCAGAAGGAATGATGGATTTCCGATGGAACAAAATGTACAAAACGTCATAGGTAATATGCCACTCCCGTATCAAGACCTACCTGCGTGCCAAGTTTGGTCAAAATAGGCCAAACGGTGTGAATTTGTATGAGGAACAAACATACAGACAGACAGCTGAAAGACCTTTTTTACCTAGCCTAGTGCATTCCCCGGACCAAGGCCTACCTGTGTGCCAAGTTTGGTCAAAATCGGTCAAATCGTGTGGATTTGTATAAGGAATAAACAGTTAGGCAAACAGCTGATAGATGATTTTGAACTACCCTATGACACTCCCCGGATCAAGACCGACATGTGTGTCAAATTTTGTCAAAATCGCTCAAACGGTACGGATTTGTATAAGGAACAAACATACAGTCAGACAGCTGGTATAAGATTTTGACCGAGCCTATATACGTCTAATTGTTTCTTAAAACATCAAATATAGGTTGGTCATACCGAGACGATTCATTTGATACCCCACATCATGGGTTTGGGACGGAATGACGGGTTTCCGAAGGAAGTACAAAACTGGCACGCCCCCGCCCTGGAAGCGGAGTCAAACACAACGTTTCAGGATTTTTCGATTTTTCCCTTTAATAACACCTCCATATCTATCAAAATGCAAAATTTCAAGTCTCTAGCATCATGGGAAGTGCCTAATAATTTTGATGAGTCAGTGAGTGAGTGAGTGAATGTATGAGTGAGTCCTATAAATCCCGATTTTCGATCGCTTATATCTCAGAAACTAATTGAGGTAGAATTATGAAAATTTCCAGTTTTACTCACATCTAGTAGTATAATAGCTGTGTAAAATTTAATAACTTTATCTTTACCTGGTTGAAAGTTATGAGAGGTTAAAAATCGGTCTAAGACCGTCTGTAATATTCACACAGTATGCTTAGGCCGGAACATACTAGACATGCGCCTAGATAATGTTTTAATAGATGTATTTTAATGCTCAGATTTTGAATGAGACCTATTCCATGAATATTTGACCAACAGTTCAGAAATGATGGGTTATTTTTTCGCCATTTAATTTGTTTCGCTTCCACCACAGTATTGGTAATTTTAACGTTTCACGATTCAGCTTTGAATTATTTAAATCCAAGCTTTATATCATAAGCCCTCTGAGGTGGAGGGGGTTTTGTAACACTTTGGACAAAGAAATTATTGGTCACAATTATATTAGAGGTCTCTTTCAAAGTTTCTGTTATGTTTGATGCGGATGAATCTCGACATTTATTATGTAATTTTAACCTTTTCTTTTGTGCTTTCTGAACATTTTGGCGGCCATATTGTAAAGAATCGTTATGTTATAAGAGGAGATAAAGCGTTAAAAAAAATGTATAACATCGGTGGTCATAGTTCTTCTTGATTCCCAGAAATAATACCTTCTCGTCGGTGACGGGATACGCCAAATTGTAAAAATATAATAAAAATTTAGTTTAATCTTTTATGGATTTCGCTATAAAAATAATTTTAATACAAAAATTGTATTTATTATTATACTGTAAGAAGAAAATATCATCTAAATATCAATGGACTTTTAGAGAAAATAGGGTATCAATAATAGGATCCTTATAAATGTTGGAAGGTGGTTTAGTACAACGTGGATGATTGCAAGTCAAGCTGATGCAGCAAATACGGAACGTGGATTCCATGTCGGATGAAATGTTATCACAATATTGTTATGCAAACACTTCATGCTGATAATTCACATTTATAAAATGCCTCTTTCGCAACACCCCCTGGAAATAACATAAGCAAAATGGTGAGATCATGACAAAAGGTGTAAGCATTTGTTGTTTGTTTTTTCTTATTGATGATGTAAATTTATTACAAAAATAAATTATTAACTGAATGTGTTAAGAAATGTTTTATTGAAATAATGATGCGAAGAAATGCAATTCAATTCTATTTATTGCACATCAAGGACATCACTTTTAATAGAAACGCGTAGTTTTTTCTTATAATAATTAGGAAGGTATCGTTAATTCCAGTTATTTAGTACCCCATTATTTATAAATTAACAACTATCTCATTGCTAATTCAGTAAAATATAATTTACTCCTTTTATTATTTTCTCAACTTATCTATACATCATGGGCGTATATAGGAAAAAATTTCGGGAGGGGCTGGGAAAATTTCGGGGGGGGGCTGAGACCATTTTCGGGGTATGGAATATGAAAAATTTAGAACTTGGAATAGTTTTAACCAAGTAAAACGCTATTACACCTAAAATAAACCATTTTTTATTAAGTAAGTGATCTTATTTAATTCATTTTTAAATTTTTTATGATACACTTTTACCATCAAATGAAAATTTCGGGGGGGGGGGCTGCAGCCCCCGCCCTTATATACGCTCATGTTATACATATAATAAAAATGTTACGGATTTTAACGCTGTCTGTACATGGAAGAGTGAGAAAAAAATATTATTGGGGGCCTTTATCAACACAATAGCACCCAAAACAATGATTGTTAATATACTTGTCTGTGCGATTCTGCTATTCTCCGAAACGCCTTATCCGATTTATATGAGTTTTTTAGTAATACATTGTAGTAAGCTTCACTTGATATTTATTGTTTGTTTCATGTTAATCGGTTCATAAATAAAAAAGGTACGCCAAAGAATCACGTCATTAAGTTATGTATGTATGTATGTGTGTGTGTGTGTGTGTGTGTGTGTGTGTGTGTGTGTGTGTGTGTGTGTGTGTGTGTGTGTGTGTGTGTGTGTGTGTGTGTGTGTGTGTGTGTGTGTGTGTGTGTGTGTGTGTGTGTGTGTGTGCGTGCGTGTGTATATACATGCATAGCTTTATAACAAAAGGTGTTTCCAAAAAAAACCTGCCCAGAGTCACTATTCCACGCTGACGAAGTCGTGAACACAGCTAGTTATTAAAATGGTAATAATTGGAGTTGAAACATAATTTAATTAATTAACATAAAATATATATGTTTAAAAATAATGATAATAAAATCTGGTTCCCCTTTAATCAGGTATTGTATCTGCGCTACAGTTCAACTTTTTTTTACATGAAAATGTCCAAATAGCCATTTGGCTGAGGAACTTGAAATTTTGCATCATGGGTGAAGGAAGTGACGTCATTGGTCTCGTGAACGGAAATGAATATTCGCTTGAAATTTTGGAAGAAAATTAAATTCTTCTTCCTTGGCGGAAATTGATTTTTAATCCTTGCTACGTTTTGCCGATGTAAAAGAGTAATTTAAATTTGTGGGTACATGGAATAAATGTAAAATGTGTTGCAATTATTTATTTACTTCTAAAACTATATTTTTATGATAAAAATGATTTCTCATTAGAGGAAAAACACTTATTTATGAGCTATGCCTCATACGTCTAAACGAAAACGTTTTTTTTTTTTTTTATTCAACTTTATCCCCTTCGTATCTCACCGGTTAATTCTCAGTAATTCTGATTACTTATTTATAACATTATATTTTATACGCTTATTCCAGGTATTTACATACGTGATATTCTGTTAAACATCTTAACACCAACCCAGAAAAATGTAAATTTTTAATGAATTTTAGAAGCCCATAAATTATTAACGCATTAAAAAAGCTTCTTGGAATTATTTAATATTGAACATTTTAAAATGTTAACGTTCTAATCCCACAAAAGTAGAATTTGTTTTAATCCCAAATCATTAGATAATTAACAAGCGCTGATAAAAAGATTAAAAGAACCTTATCTGGGTCGTTACCTATTTATTCTTTTCGCTCCTAATGGTATATTAATTATTTTACATTTAAAGAACATAAATATTTACAATAAAATATAACACCTAAACGAATACCAAGCCAAATTTTCTAATAAAAGCATAGGAAATATAAGAAAAATGTACACTCGTTTAAAGAAAAGGTGAGCTAACAGACCATTTTATATTGCCCTCAACCAAAACTTACTGAAGAAAATGCACATCGCTATCAAAGCGATGCATAAAAAATGAATAATAATAATTATTTTACAAACTAATATGACTGAAACATTCCGGAAGGTAAAATATCAACTGCCAATATATTTGCTGTCTATAAACAGTCAAAAAAAACATTATAAATCACTTATTCATTAAAAATGAATAATTTTACAAACCATTTTTTTAAAGGGGGGCGAGGTGAGCTCAGCGGTAGAGCACTCGACTAATGAACTGGAGGACCCAGGTCGATGATGAGGTACTAATGATTTTTATTTTCTTGTGCCGTCGTTTGGGGGTTGGATTTGGGGTCCCAGATCGTCCCTAGGCTCACCCAACCTGTAATTAATTAATTAAAGGGTACCAGCAAAGGTAAAAATCAGGCCGATACTTTAGAGGTATCTGATTCTTGACCATACGGCACACTAGGGAGATAGTGATGTCAGTACTATGCTCCGGCCAGTACTGACATCACTATCTCCCTAGTGTGCCGTATGGTCAAGAATCAGATACCTCTAAATATCGGCCCCGCTGGGCCCTTCTGGCCTGTTATGGGACTGATTTATACTTGTGCAATTCTTGACGGCACAGCAATAAATTAGTTCTAACCAGAGCTACATAAATCTTACACGAATAGTCATCGGTAGATTCTGGCCTTTATGAAAATTCTACAGGAAAATATTGTAACAAAATCTAGTGTACTTCTATGGGGACCACATCCTTTCATTGAATTCATCAGTTGTCAACTATTTGAAGCCAATTCTTGATTCACTCATCATCAAATAACCAATGTCCATGAGATAGAAATTGCAAATTAATATCGTAACACTAAGATCGTACATACCTATCTATACGCCGACGACGTACCATTCTCTTCATCGTCTTACAGGATACACAATAAGAAACATGCTCACCGAGGCTCTCAAAAAAATGTCAAAGCACTATGTGAAATTGAAAATAAATATTAATTTTGACAAAACCAAATTGTTCCAAAGAGACGGCCGCGAGAATATTCACCAATTGGAATGCTAAACGGTGCCGAACTATCCAGCACGTTCACCGATCATGTAAACAATACTTGCAACAAGGCAATAAAGGCAATGTTTACTATGTATCCATACTTCGATAGACAATCCACTCTTTCCAAGCAGAACAAAGCATTAATTTATAAACTATGCATTGAGCCAATATTAACATATCACCAAATTGACATTTAATATTAACATATCGGACTAGTATTTATAGAGTGACACAACTGAAAATGTGTCACTCTTACCTATAGCATTGAGACAGGAATAGTGACACAAGTGCCCTCTGGTGCACAAGCTCTGAATCTAGGTGCATACAGTTTTTATGGTTGATAAAGAGATATTGACCATGTCTTTCATAATCCTAGCTACAAAGGTGAAAAGCCAATTTTTGACTTGTGTCACTTTAGAAATAGTAGTGTGATATGCTTGTCCAGTCTGGAACGCATCAAATAGCAATTATAAAAAAATACAAATAATTCAAAATAAATGCCTCCGAATAATAGCTAACCAGCCAATTTATACAAAAATTACAAAATTTCATTCTCTTGCTAACATTGTAAGCATAAAAACCTTTATTCATAATCAGTCCAAAAAGTCTTTTTTTTATCGATGCAAAATAAATACAAATAATTTAACTAAGCATTTAGACAATTATAATATGAATACATTAAAAATATATGTCCTTAAAAGGCCGAAACATATATTCTTAAAATATTTATAACTATAATTTGTAATTCTATCTCTGTAGCATATTTTCCATCTAGGAGTGTATTTCTTTATATAGTGTTCTAGTATACAGTGAAAAAATGTTATAGTGCCATACTTTCTATTATGTATGCATAGGTTTTATTTCACATTGATTTCCTATATTGTAAAATTTGTGCTATAATTTAAGTTACAACATGGAATAATGATAATAAATGTCTATCTGGGATCATGAACAAATTATTATTTTCTTCTTAAATAAGTAAACGAAAAAAAAAATTAATATTGTATGACCATATTTGTGAACATCTTGTCGGATTACAAATTCTGACCTCAAAGCTATCGAGTATTCGTAGTGAAATTACATGAATAATGAATGAAATTCATTGAAGAAAATGAATAATTAATTAAATTCCTTGAATAATATATAGTTTATTTGTGAACAGTAGAATGGATAAAATATACTCATTAGTGAATTAAACAATAATTAAACGTAAACAATTCTGTATTTCTATTTAAGTTTTCTCTATTTAATAGCTCAAAGTTTATTTATTTATGTAATAACTCGAATTTATGTTTAATAACTCAAGTCATTACTGAAACTATTCTGCCAATATAGCCAATAATTTAACATTTCAATGCTAGTGGGCTTCAATTGTCTATTATTCTTACTCAACTTGCTGGTAGATCAAACGTTCTGTTCTTGTCGAATTTTATTTTTAATATTTAAATTATTTCAATCTTATTATTAATATAAGTTATTTAAAATTGTCTAATAAATCGCACTAGTATTTCTAAAGTGACACAAGTCAAAAATCGGTGTTCTTCAGTTATGATTAAGGAACGGATGTTATTGTATTTACTTATTTTTTTCTGATTTGTAAATCATAGTTGTCGATGGAATTCTGCACGTTTTAAGTGTTTTTAAACCATATAAACAGTTATTTATTATTTTTAAATGTCCTGTCAAAACTCCATATTTTTACATATACTGCCCTGAATAAATATTTTTGCTACATATTTTCATATTCTTTTTATTTCGTAATTGAGTAAATAAAGGGGAAACCGAGAAAGAAAATAATGAGTTCCTAATGTTTATTTTAGCTTTATTTTTCAATATTTTATAGAGTTTTAGCCATTTGGTTCTATATATTTTCAACCATTTATATCAGAGTCCGTACTTATTATTATTTTTTAATTATTTCATTATAAATAGTTAAATATATATGTAAACATTTCGAATTTTATTTGACAAGAACATCCGTTCTTCATGTATTGGCTCCCTGTCTCTGAGTTAGTCCAAGTTTTTGTGAATGTCCAAGTTTTGTCGAAGCCCAGCATTATGTTAATAAGTGTTTTATTGTCAATTTTTTGTTGCATTATTAGCAAATAGATATGTATCGTTTCGTCACGTGGTGTGAAAGAGTCAACCTTGCACAGAAGTAATATCGTAATATCAAATTCAAAACATAATCCACTTCTCTACCGACAATGGAAACTAAAATAAACATATTTATTTGCAATACACGACCGACTATGTTAAAATATGTTATTAGTTGACCGACTATGTTATTTAGTTGAACAACATGAATTCCTGATTATATGGCATTGCCAATTGGTAGGGAGACATCAAATGAATTCGTCCAGTATTAATTTAATGAATAACCTGACTAAGGAAGATTTTACTGACACTAACTGATGGCATAATTGTATTTTGTTTTCTTAAATTTCTCAGAAAATTAAATATATATATATATATATATATATATATATATATATATATATATATATATATATAGGGTGTTAATTGAGTAATTAATTTTAAATGTTAACAGATTTATATAATATACAGTTTCCATAAGAGCATACCCTAAGGTGCATATAACGTCCTAATATGCGCCATGTAAATCTTCAAGTTAAACATAATTTATAAAAGTCCGTCACGCAGGAGCTGCATAACTAAGCACTTTCCTCAGAATTTGGGTAGTGTAGACTGCTTTCCAGAACAATTTGCTTAAAATATCCTACATAAATAAAATAAAAACATGAATAGTTCTCTTTTAAATTTGTAATGAGTAACTGATCAATTATTAATTTGCTTCCAGAGTTATGTTTACACATGGTACCTATTACACTACGTAATAAATACAAAAAAACCTCATATTATCGTATTTTGATCTAACGCAGGAACAGGATACAGTCACTCTAGTGGTAGAAAGCGCTCCTTGCGGCGGCTTTGTGAACCTACGTCTGGCGGGCTTTTCTGTTGAAATATATTACAAATTAAACCCCCGATTGACCGATTCAGCTCATTTTTACAACACTTCTTTCTCATGAGTTACCCACGACGTATACCGCGTTTCGTTACAATACAGCAGAAATTACGACCGGTATGAGTATATTAGAAATTTGGGTCCGGAGTAAACCCCCCCCCCTTCTAATGAACCAATTTAGTTTATTTTTACAACACATATTTACCTGTGGATTACCACTACGAAAACCGAGTTTCGTCGAAATATACAAAAAATCACGGCTGTTAGTGGCGAATTGGTATTGTGGGTCCGGAGTAAACCCCCCCCCCTTCTAATGAACCGATTTAGTTCATTTTTATATCTCACTTTTCTCTCTATATTACCACTACGAATACCAAGTTTCGTTGAAATATAACAAATATTACGGCTGACATAGTCAAATTAGTGTTTTGGGTTCGGGGTAAACCCCCCCCCCCTTCCGGTGGACTGACTTTGGTGGTTAACGAACTCGTTCAATCGTTTGCTAATTGAATGCTATATACCAAATTTCGTGACGAAAAAACAAAAACTCTGGCCGCTATCGTGTTAACAGACACATATATATATATATATATATATATATATATATATATATATATATATATATATATATATATAAATTTGAACGGGGGTCATTTTCGGTGTCTACTAGGTAGGATCGATAAAGATTTGAAGAAATTTTTCAAAAATTCCGTCATGAGTCCAACCTCAATAGCTACTTTCCTTCGGAGGAAAGTGCTAAAACACAAAACAAAATAACTTTCAATCTATATGTATAAAAATCACGTGTCTGTCTGTTTGTTCCTTATACAGACCCACACCGTTTGACCAATTTTGACCAAACTTGTCACACAGGTAGGTCGTGATATGGGGAGTGTCATAGGCAAGGTCAAAAACGTCTACCAGCTGTCTGTCTGTATGTTTGTTCCTTATACAAATCCACACCGTTTGACCGATTTTGACCAAACGTGGCACACAGGTAGGTCTTGACACGGGGAGAGTCATAGGCATGGTTAAAATCGTCTATGATTCACAGTTCGGAGATCACGATTTCGAAACAATGCACCCAAATAGTTACAGATTTGCGTTATTAGATTTTAATATTAATTATTTGGTTTCTAATTTATTATTGCTTTTATAGATGCAGGAAGTAGGCGTAGCATTGCACGCCGGGTAACAGCTAGTTCCTAATAAAAATAAATTTTATATATTATATATATATATATTAGTAACAAATATTTTTTTTGTTATTGACATTTATACCAGTACCAGATCTGATGTATCTACTGTTAATCTGTTTTTATGCGCGGAAGTCCAAGGGCGTGAGGCCTGAAGATTGTTTGGCCGTTTTTTGAGAGGTCGGGGGATACCCTCTATAAATATACAGTAAAACCTCGTTTACCCGGATTAACTGGGGCCAGGGCCGATCCGAAAATCCACATTATCCAGAGAATGCCGACAATAAAAAAACAAAAAAAAGAACATATATATCACTAATATTTTTAATTGAGCTTAGAATTATGGTCGGCACACTTGACCTAAAACACATACTCTGTATGTACTGTAACAGCCTATGTATTTGCACTGTACTCAATATAGCGACAAACAAGTCTGTAGTAAAAATGGCATTGAGCTTCTGCTGTCTTAGTCTAGTGTATCGCTTAAAAGCTTACGCCGTTAAACAATAATAAAAAAATAAACAAAAAAACAAAAAAAACATTACAACCTTAGAAGTTCATTTGGTAGTGTTTCGGCTTGGCTCTCGAAATACACAATCAATTTCTCAATGTTTGCAACTTCTTCTGCATGGGCCATAACCAGCATAAATTGTCCTTAGAAATCATCTTGAAACAAAATTCTTCAATGCCTTTTCTGTTCTTTTTCCAATCGGATAAGGTCGATGTTCCTAACCTAAACTCTGCGGCAATGTTTCATCTTTCTTATAAATTCTTGTCAATGCTTCCATTCTTATTGCCATAGTCACAACAATGTTTTTATGTTTAGTGTAAATCGCGGACAACGAGCAAACGAAACAGCAAAACGATACTGTACCTCGACCGAGACACTAGGAAAACTCCCGTAATTTACCTACTGAGAATAGCAATTTATCGTCCGTAAAACATACGATCTTCATTAACTACACTGAACAACATAATTTCGTTTTCGAAACTGATCCGGGTTAACAAGGTTTTACTGCTTATATATAAACATTTTTACAGGACTGATTTTAAGAATCTAGTAAGTAAAATCAATAAATATGTGAAGAAATGTTCAAACATTTTCTCATGAATGCATCCTCAATAGAGACACATTCGGAGTATGCAAAACAGTATTAACAATATACAATTTGTGAACCAGTTTGGGTAAAACTATTTTTTCCTGTTGTGTTCTTCGAAGAGCAAACAAGTGTTTCTGAAGACACCTGGTTTGATCCTTCAAAGGCATAAGATTCTCCCTCTAGCCATGTTATTCTTTTATAAGCCTTTTCCTTATCTATTTCGGAGGGTCTTAAATCTTTTCCTCGTCCAGGTCCTTTACTCCGTTCCGACCCCTAATGATATGCTTAGGCAATCCTAACCTTTCACCCACGTCTTGTTAGATGGTGATTTCTCTTTCAAGTAGAATTGTTTGGGGCAGATCGCTTAACGTCGCTTAAAAATATATTTGGCACCTGGTGTGTATAGTAATGACCACATGAGTTTTCTGAGAGGCCTCAGGGAACGTCTATGTACTTCAAAACTTCTCATCTGATTAATAGTTCTCCTCACACCGAGTTTGTGGTTGTTAGTTTTGACGTAAGTGGGCAGCAAATCATATCGCCGTTCCGGAAGAACAATGACGTAGCTGCAAAAATGTGTCATATGCAAATAAGTCCATAGACAATATCAGAAACCCATTCCATACACATAGTTCTACTCAGGACCGTCACAGATAATTCTACAGAACAACAGGCAGAAACCTTCTCTTCTAGTACAACTATCAATATTTAGTGAAACAATGACGTAACTACACTGGGTTAATATTTGATGGATTGAAATAAGGTTGATTCTTATCCCAGAGAGTAAATATATATTCTAAGGGGACGAGTTTAGCTCAGTGATAAAGCACTGGACTAATTAGTTGGAGGACCTGAATTCAAATCCCGAACAAGCACTAAAGATGTTTTCTTCTAGTGTCTTCGTTCATGGGTTGAATTCGGCCTCCCTGACCGTCCCTAGGCCAACCCAGCCTTTAAAAAAATTATCAATGGGTACTTTGGGTGATAATGACTCTACCAGTAGAAGCAGCCAAAGGGAAAACCAAGCGACCGGAGCATAGTACTGACCACACTATCTCCCTGGTGTGCCGTATGGTCATGAATCAGATACATCTATAGTATCTGCCCCTCAGGGCCCTCGTGGCCTGTTACGGGGCTGACTTTTTTTTTCTTTTTTTTTAAAAGATATATTCAATATACCATCATTTTCTGTCACTTACACCCTTTGCAATTAAATGTTTTATACAACCGCAAATCGTTATTTTTTTTTTTTTTTTACTATTCTGGGAAATTGATTTTTTCAAAAAAAATGTTTTTGTGACATCAAGATCGGAAAACCGCTTAATTTCAGTAGGAACAATTTCATATCCTTAATTCAAAATTCGGCTACCGAAAATCTAACACAGCATCATGAAGGTACTAATTTCTCTCAAGTATACTTTTTTTTTTTTTTTTAATTATAATTTAAGTAGTTTTATTTAGGCTTCGGATAGGACTTATAATATGCAAAACAATTCTCTTATACATATACTGACAGACTGTAGACAAAGCACTAACTTGACAATTTCTTACGTTATTAACTGGATTGAAAGTACCCGAAACATACAAATACTTCTTCCACACATAAAATCAACACTTTTTAATTCAAAAATATAACTATGTGTAGTTTCTTATGTAAATATTTTATTTTATTCTGGGATTATTTATATAACCATTGTTGTTGTGTTATAAGTTTTATTTGTCTTATTTTTATTGTTTTCGGTGTTGTTTTTTTATAGAAAACAAATTTTATCAATTAAAGTAAACTAAGATCCTCTTTGTAATTGGCGGAGAAGCAACTCTAAATATTCAACTTACTGAAAAATAAATTTAATCAGATTAGCTTCGAAGTTAGTTTGGCAAAAAAAAAAAAAAATGAAAAATTAGTGCTTTATCCCAATATATACAATAATAGCGTTGCCAGTTCTGGCCTCTAAAACCTATGAGGAACATGGAACTGGTTGACAAATTTTAATAGTTTTTGAAACTCCGCATAGCACATAAATAAAATATTACTACACTAAAATTTATTTAGCTAACAAAGAAAAAACTACAAGTGGAGGAATAAAACATTTAACTGAAGCTAAATATAGATTATATTTTGCTAAATATAGCCTTATTTGTTCTGTTGATTTAGGTTTAAGTTATATTTAAGTTTCCAATTTACCTATTGCAGCCTGTCGCATTTCATAGGACCCTCAATCCTACCATTTAAAATAAATTCAAATTAGATTTCAACCATGTGACAGTTGTGGATTACTATAATTATTTTATCTAAATAACACAGTATGTGCATTAATATTTCCAGCTTTAATATCATTTCTCTGGGACTTAAAATGATGATTGAAAAGGAAACAAAGCTTGAATATTCAAAAAATAATTCTATTATAAATATTTCAAAATATTCTGATTATTTTTCATCTGTAATATTCTCAGAGTTGAATTTTCATGATACAGCTGAATAGTCCGATATTTAGGTTATAAAATTTCGCATTTTTTACCACGTCAGAAACATAAATTATCGTTTTACTCATGTATGCATTGATTCTTTAAAAATTGTCATTATTAAAATTTCTTGCCCTTGGCCTATTTTTGTATTCATTCCACAAAACTAACAATAAAATGTTTTTTTTTTTTTTAATATGAATGTACCTGAAAGGTTGCCCTCGGGAATTAATTATTAATATATAATTAATAATATAATTTAATATATATTTATATATATATATATATATATATATATATATATATATATATATATATACAGGGTGGTCCCAAAGGAAATTGCCATTCTTGAGGGGTGGGTACAACGACTAAAGTGTATAGTAGTTGAATGGCCACACGGATAAATTTTTACTTGCAATATTTTCCTAGATATAAGCGTTTAAATATAGGAAAGTAGATTTTTCCTATATTTAAACTTTTTGTTTCATGCACGTTATTTGTTATTCCGCTAAATAACGTCGAACCATCCTTGCCGCATGAGGTCGAGCTTTAATAGCAACAAGAACGAAGACTTCACCCAGTTCATGCACGTTATTTGTTATTCCGCTAAATAACGTCGACCCATCCTTGCCGCATGAGGTCGAGCTATAATATCAACAAGAACGAAGACTTCACCCAGTTCTTTGGATAAACGGACCATTACAGGCATCTTGATGTTTTTCAGGTAAGTTTGTGCGATTACATGCCCATTTCTAAAACATACCGAAAGCCAAATCTGCTCACAACATTATTGAACCTCCCTCAGAAGAGAGTACTGGTTCAGTGATACCTGGCTAAATCGGCGGTTTTCTCTCCCACCACGCTCTAAAACGACCATCTTAATGATAGAGAACAAATTTCGATTCAATCAATATCAATCAAGTAAATAAAATGATAAAATACTGAATTTCCTTGAGTGGTCCACTTCAAGTTGTGAGCTGTTTAGAGCTGAGAAATCTCATTGAAAGTCGATATATGGAAATTTGCATTGCTATGGGCAAAAAATGAATTAAAATTTACACAAAAGTGCAAAGAAAGTGCTTCTTAGCCACAAAAATCTGTCTATTACTTTTATTATTTGTTTTGGATTCGTTTCCGCCTCCAAATTAACTTCTTACATTGAGTTTATTGTGGCCATTAATACAAATAATTTCATTTAAATATGGCGGAAGGCCGATAACATTATTTCAGTGCCAAATCCTTTATTCAGCGCTCTAATAGGGAGTAGAAGGGCCTGGAGCCTCTTCAGGAGCTTATAACTTTATTAAGGCAAGTTATGAAGTGTGTTTTTTTTTGTTTCGGCTCCGAATAGTTCGCAGTAATTGTAAAAGCGCTGAAGACACTATAGGCCAAAAATACATGCCACTCGATGGAGATAATATTTTGTGCAAAAATAAAACGTTTGAATAACAGTTTTGCCAAGGATGATTAGATCGAAAACGAGTAGAAAATAGAACTTGTGGACTTTTAATGCAAAACATAGTCCAGTTGCCTCTTGCAATTATCAGCCGTAGAACAATTTATGTGAGGCCTGAAAGAGCAACATTTTAGTTTAAAGTTTTTAGATTATTAACTTTAAAGAGAAATACTTAAAATGGCTCTCTTGCAGAAGAATGTGTAACTTTTTTATTCATGAAATTCTTCTTTTGAGAATTATGTTTGTGTGTTACATCAATTAGAGGCTCTGAAACGAAATCTAGGTTCATATGTGCTGTTTCTCTAACCTCATTTTGTGGGATCTCATTCCGAATGTTCACCTTTAACTGGTTCGTTTCTCATAAGGGCTCAATCAAATACTAGTTGCTCAACATCTTAGCAAAGGTCTGATATAATTCTTATTTCAAGGCATGTTTTTCTGGAATTATTTTCTATTCAATCAGTGATTCTATGACGAATGTATTGTATTAGGCACCTTTTTTATATCTTGATACTTTTTATATTATTACAACAATTGAGAAAAAGTGTGCTAATGGCCTCCCATGGCTCGGCTGGGAGCCGATGAACAAAAATTAAATTCGACAAAAATAAACAAATATAGTCATATTGCTTATGTATTTATTGCCGCAAAGAGGACAATTTCTAAAGAAGCGTACACAATATTACATGTCATATAAATCATTACTAGATAAAATATAATTTACAAAAATAAAAAAAGAACTTGAACAAAAAGATTACAAGAAATCAAACCGAAAATGAAAATAATGAAGAAACATTAAATGTATAAAAGATGTTGATTCTGAAAAAAAATTAAAGTTTATAAAAGCAACTGTTAAAATGAATGCTTAATTTTCTAATTTATAAAAGTCCGTCACGCAGGAGCTGCATAACTAAGCATTTTCCTCGGAATTGGGTAGTGTCGAGTGCATTCCTGAATAATTTGCTTAAAATAATCTATATAGATAATTAAACTAAAAACAGTAATATTTCTTCTCTTTTGAATTTGTTATGAGAAGCTGTTTCAATTATTAATTTTGTAATTAATTTCCTTCCAGAGTTTTGTGTATGCGTGGTACTAAACTACGTAATAAATACACAAAGCTTCCCATTTTTATCTATTTTCATCTATTTTGATCTTGATGAATAATAAAAAAAACGGGATACAGTAATAAAGCAGGAACAGGATACTGTGCCCCCAAGCATGGGCGTATATAAGGGGGGGCTGAGGGGGCTGCAGCTATATACCAAGTTTCGTGGCGAAAAAACAAAAACTCTGGCCTGTATCGTGTTAACGGACACATATATAACTATATATATATATATATATATATATATATATATATATATATATATATATATATATATATAATATATATATATATATATATATATATATATATATATATATATATATATATATATATATATATAACTGGGGTCATTTCCGGTGTCTTCTAGGTAGGATCGATAAAGTTTCGAAGATATTTTTCAAAAATTCCGTCATGAGTGCAACCTCAATAGCTACTTTCCTTCGGAGGAAAGTGCTAAAATTACATTTGAACTATATGAATTGGTGTACTTGTTATAGAGTGTTTCCTAGTTTCGTAGTCTTACTAATTAATTTTCGGCTTGGTTACTCAGGAATGATTGAATCAGTTGAAAATTGCTCAAAATGTTTGGAATTCATCAAAATTAAGCTAGTTAAATTTTGGTTTGGAGCTAACGAAGTATTAGGCAAAAAATATCTTATGAACAGACATAAAAACTTTTGGGAGATTCGTATTTTATCTCGAAAACGGTTGCGAAATTGTGGAAGGTTACTATTTAAAAGGTTACTAAATTCTCTACAAAACAATTTTTGAAGCTGTTTTATATTGGGCGTTGCCAATCTAAGAAATAAGTGCATAAAGAGCGTTAGTTTTTAAAACTACATTTTATCATAAAAATGGTTTTATTGTGCCGACGTTTCGGCTTGAACTTCAAGCCTTCATCAGGGCTGTAAAAAACAAGTAGGACGGATGTAATACTGAAATATACATATATATATATATGCCTACATACACAAATACACATACATATATACATACATACATATATGGAAAAAGACAAAACATAAAATACTAGAACATAATATATAGAAGAACAATGTGCTCTAGAAGTGTTTGGATTATTAGTAAAACAGATATAAGAATAACAGATTACATATTAGATTAGATATAAGAATAACAATATGGGCTTACCGATGGGCAGATAGAGAACTATTCCTCACAAATGCGGGATCATTTCTGACAGTTAATACAGGGAAACATAGGAAGAAAGGAGTAGGGGGGGGGGGTTCTGGACCACCCAATGGACAGAGAACATAGAAGATGAAAGAAAGAGCGGCGAAAGCCTTCTATATATTATGTTCTAGTATTTTATGTTTTTTCTTTTTCCATATACGTATGTATGTGTATTTGTGTATGTAGGCATATATATATATATATATATATATATATATATATATATATATATATATATGTGTATATTTCAGTATTACATCCGTCCTACTTGTTTTTTACAGCCCTGATGAAAGCTTGAATTTCAAGCCGAAACGTCGGCACAATAAAACCATTTTTATGATAAAATGTAGTTTTATTAAGTAGCAGTGACCGAACCCCGACAATCTCTACCTTGCATCATCTACTGTCAACGATCTCCTCTCAAAGAGCGTTAGTTTTGTTTCTTTGAGCTTTTAAATCATATTTAACAGTAAAATGAGTATTTTAGTACAACAATACAAGAAAACGAGAAACATACTGGTAGTAGTATTTTCCCAGAGCTAACGTTGAGACAGAGGATGGAGGTATTTCGGCTTCGGATACAGTTTCTTCTTGTGACACCTAAAATCCCCCTTTTCTTTAAGATTTCATTTTATATTTTTATGAAATATAAAAAACAGAAACGCGCCAAGATGACGCAGTTACTGCGAGATTATATATATGTATATGTGTGTGTGTGTGTGTGTTTTATTTTATTTCAGGCATTCGCCTGCTTTATTATTTTTGTATAATTTGTTGTGTGTCTGTTGCCAGTAATGTAACGAGACTTTTAATCTTCCCCTAACTGACTTTTCATTAGAGACCTTTTTATCAGAATGTGATTTTCTCATAATTGCCCGTTTTCGTACATTTCTACTTTTAACTTACAATTTTAAAATAACATGATTTGCTTTGATAGTCTCGAAAGAACATTCTTCTTATGAGCCCGTAGAATTGTAATCTTTTTTTGTTTGTGTCGTGAGTTTATTTTTATTGTATGTTTTACGGTTGAAGACTGAAGGTTTTATAAACTCTTGTGAGCTTAGAGGTCTTCAAATCTTATATTTTTTTTATTTTTATAACAAGTTTACGGCCGGGCAGTCGTAACAAGTAGTCAATCGTTGGACGTTTTGGCTCAAGCCATTGGCAATCTCTCCTTAATTTAATTTTTCTATGAAAAATTAAACACACATTTTAGTTATATATATATATATATATATATATATATATATATATATATATATATATAACTTTCGTTAGGTATGTAGACATTGTATTACACTTTCGTGTGGATCACTTATTTTATATTATATATAAATAAGAAAATTATATTATAAATATAATAAGAAAATTGATCACTTATATATTATATATATATATATATATATATATATATATATATATATATTTACATAAATACAGTGTGAATCCATTTGAAATCAACCATAAATAAATAAAACTGTTGCTGACGTGTTTTATTTAATTGTTAACAGTATAATTTCGATATGTACTTATATCTGGGAGTACGAAACTATTATTTTTACAATTTTACAATAAGTAACCCCCCCCCCATCAACACCGGATTTATATAAATATATTACAGAACTCCTGTGTGATGGTATTTTTCATATTATATTTATAAGGAAGTTTTTATCTTCATTTAAATAATAAAAAAAAAGTCACTAGGGATGCATAATGAAGAAAGTACAGGAGACTTTCTTTCTGTGAATAACGCCAAATTTATTTTATTTTTTATATGATATCACAATTTTGTAAATTTATTTCTTATTAAAATTGTAAAGGAGAAGAGACCACATTATTAATTTAGATTTCGGAATTTCTAATGACAGCATCCATAGGAAAACTCGCATTGATAATGAATGTTAAAGGAGTCAGGGCTCCGGATTCCTATTAAAATATTATTTCAGAGTTAGTCCGATTACTGATTCAAGAATAGCCAGTACTAGCCAGAAGGCCTATTGTAGTTTGGTGCTTGGAGACATGGAGTTAAAGCCTACAGCTTCATTGGGAGTTGAAGCATATCGTTTTATTGGGTGTTCAAGTCTTTAGGTTCATTGGGAGTTGAAGCATGTCGTTTTATTGGGTGTTCAAGTCTATAGGTTCTTTGGGAGTTAAAGCACATCGTTTTATTGGGTGTTCAAGTATTTAGGTTCATTGGGAGTTGGAGTATATTGGTTCCATTGGGAGTTGAAGCCTATTAGTACAGTTGGAGTGAAAGATTATTGAACTTGAATATCATTTAAATATATATATATATATATACATACACATACATACAAGAATAAAAAACAGGAAATAATATACGTTTGTATTAATTGTATTAACATTATATATATATATATATATATATATATATATATATATATATATATGTGTGTGTGTGTGTGTGTGTGTGTGTGTGTGTGTGTGTATTAAGTGAGTTCAATATATTTTACTTGTACACAATATGTAGAATCTAATAGTGAAACATTTTATTGATATAGGGTGCTATTTTCTTCATAATTGTGCATTCTGCAATCTAAGTATTTACACAATAAAATATTTTAAAATTTAAAAAAATAATCTAAATAACCAATCAGCTGAATAGAATTAGGACTACTTAAAAAATATATAAATTTTAAAGCAAGTTTTTAATTTAATTAATAAGAGAAACGAAAATACTCAATAATTAATATCGGATAAAACGCGGGAATAAAATTGACAGCATCAAATACACAAAATTGTGTAATCAGTAAATAAGGTAAATAAATCGGATAAGCAGCCTAGTTTTGTAATGATTGTTGGTCGGTTGAATTGGGCTTTAGGACAACGAACGTTTTAGATATTATTGCCAGATTTAGTAGCGGTATTCGTCTGACACTAAACACTATGTGTTTTTTTCTCCGAAAAGAAATACTTATGCTTATTTATTTTTTATTGTCTTTAAAAATCATTTATTTACATGACTGAAATTTATTGCCTGAGATTTACATATATGTACATCCACTCATGTACATATATGTACAGATGTGTATGTGTGTATCTGTGTAGTTTTTTAATGTAGTATATAATACAATATAGACCTTAATGTTACTAAAAATAATTGAGAAACTTGAACAGATTTTCTATAAATGTGCTTATAGAACTTAAATTAATATTGACAAAATTAGATTTCTAGAACAAATACTTTTTTTTTTTTTTTTAGTTACCTGTCAGAAATTACTGGAATCAAAAGTGGTAAAAAAATTCCAGAAGATTAGTCCATAAAAGCGATCACTCGAAATTCCTTTTTAAAAAACCGAGGAGTTATCACAAAGCTTGAACGCAAAATTCGACTCACTATTTTGAATTAGGAGAGCTCCGAAGGTCGGTGCTAACACAGGGAGTTCTCGCACTTTACTGAAGGGCAGTCCGAGTAGAGGAGTGGGGGAAGCGGAGGGGAGAGAGAGGGGGTAATGACGTACGACGTGCTACATTTTCTCTAGAGGCTGTTATCAGTATTGACGAGGCCGTGACTACGCTTCTACGCTCTTTCCTCCTGTGAGCAACAAGAGGCCTAAACGTCTTTAGTCTAGAGGGCATCTGCAAATAAGAGTCCGGCTCGAAGGAACTGCGTCGTCTTAGCGCGGTTCCGTTCATATCACTAGTGCAAAAGAGTAGAATATTTGGGTCTTTTTGTGAAGACCACATCCAGTTACTTTTGAAGTAGCAGTAGTGATTTATAACAGTTACTCGTACTCGCTGATAAGCTTACTGATTAGCTTTTAGGTTCTTTGCTGGTTATCTATTACTACTTGACTCGTTATCTACGGTTATGATTCATATTAGATAATGGCAAGCAATATTTATTAATAATATGATCAAAATCAATTCTCTCAATTTCGCTCCAAAAACCATATTCCGGTGGACGGATTCTGCTGGTTAAAGAACTTGACATTTCAAATTAGACGAAAGATTTTTGTACATACTAAATTTCATCAAAATCGGACCATTTTTGTGCCGTTAGGAGTGCGAATAGACAAACATATATATATATATATATATATATATATATATATATATATATATATATATATATATATATACACACACACACACAAATTTGAACCACCTATATTTTCGTGATCTATGGGGTCCGAAATGAGAAATTTTCTAGTCGGCACTTCCGGATTGCCTCGTAAGGTCAACCTCATAAGCGGGTTTCGTTCCTATGGAGGGAAGGAGGAATCGCGCTAAAATGTAGATATACTTAGGTGTTGAGGTAAACCAATATTTCCTGGAATATCTGCGAATAAAACTCTGAAATCATAATGGATATAATCCATTATCCATTATGGTTATCAGAGTTTTATGCATCATGTATGCGTAAATCGACAATTTCCTGGATTTTTTTATATATAAAAACATACGTTTGTTTGGTATTTCGTTCGCTCATAGCTCTGAAAGCATTCACACTAGAGATTTTTTTCTTGACAGCGTAAAATTCATTTAGGATCATCATATGCTAGCAGTATAATGAAGATTGTATAGTAAAACAACCTACCAAATTTGGTTTAAATTGGTTTGATAGTTTTATGCAAAATAAATTTTGCAATCAAGATATTAGCGAAAACATTAATATTTTTCAAATTGAGTCCAGACGACATGCTTTAAATTTTTGAAATATTATTTGAAAAAAAAAAAAACAAGGCCTACAAGCTTTCAAAAACATTTAACAGATTTAAAGTCGGTCAGTTTGGACGCCTTCAGGATTTTTTAAACTTATTAACAAATTGAATATATCCTAAAATATTCACCGAAATTAAAATCCCAAAGCGGTTTTCAAACGAGCTGAAAAGCGATTTTGACATTGCATATCTCAGGATCTACTGAATATAATTCAATTTTGAGCACATTCCACGTCGTTTTACTATTTCTAGAGGCTCAGGCACACAGAACGCGATCTTTATCATGGCGGGCAGCGATCTCTGACGGAGGGGAGCAGGCGATCTACTTGTATTAAACAGTATTTCATTAGTTCCGTCGAACGAAACACGAGCTGTCGATGCGAGCTAGTATTTATCGCTTTACCGCGTGGTAGGGTTGTAAAAAAAATACAGATTTACCGCGCTATCAGTTTTGAAATGATTGAAGAAACTTAATTCTTTATTAAAAATATTTGACAAATCTATCTTCATGTGATAACAGTTCCATACACAAGGAGTGGTATTCTCCCTAATGTTTTCTCCTTGTATTGATATCATGAACCTAACAACGCCTTTTCCTTCTATTTCGCAACAAGGGTAAAAGAATCAGTTCTTCCTCGTCCAAGCTAATCATTTCCAAATATACCTAATGTATTGCAACAATAATAATAGCAGAACTATAAAAACTAGCACTACCTGTTCTATAGAAAGGAACCAGATTGCTATATTGCTCACAAAGATATACCGCAGCACAGTGGTGCCAAACGCCCGATTTCGGGAAAAAACCTCCAGGTGCTTGAATCTTTCTGATTTCGGTGTCATTTTTAAGGTATTGTTTTTTTTTTTTTTTTTTTTTTTGTGCTGAGTCGAATGAGACCACTACCAAATTGATAGAATAATTATTTTGAAAGGTAAACGGATTTTATATTAAGAAAAACCAGGAAAACAGCAAGTATTCAATATAAAAAAGTCATATTCTACCCAATTGGTAGAGATATGTTTAATTCAAAATGGGTTTTTGTGTGCTGAGTCGAATAAATTAATAACAAATGTAATTTTGTTAACTGTTCTCGACGTATTTCTCATTCTTGAAATTTGAGCATATAACAACTAAATTTAGCAGTTTCACACGAGATATTTGATGGATCTCACTGTTTAGTTACTTGCTAACAATGTTTAGTTACTTGCTAACAATGTTTAGTTACTTGCTAACAATGTTTAGTTACTTGCTAACAATGTTTAGTTACTTGCTAACACAACATTTGTAACAACTCTCTGCAGAAAAAAATAATGGAAAGCAACTTCAAAACATGCACATTAAGGTAAAAAAGTCTGACTCGCAGGAACTGCATCATCTTAGCGCGGTTCCGTTCATATTCCTATTGTCATTTGAGAAACTTAGAATAGAAACAGATAATATTTGGTTCGACCTTTCTTCAAAGAGGTTTATGACTTTACCTGGTCGGGTCCGCCAGACCCCAAAATCCTCATCTAGAGATACTTATTTCATACGTTTCAATGCATTGAAAAAAATTTCACATTTTCTTGTGTTCTTCTACTATAGTAATAATTCTACAAATAAAAGCAATTCAAAAAAAATAAAAAACCAACAGCATAAAGGCAGTTGAAAATATTCAAAAGACGTCATCGAATCTCTTTGTCTTGGAAAGCTATATTCCTAACAATAAATTTATTTTCTTATTTTACTTATTATGTTTTATTGTCAAATACATTCTCCTACTATAAGCAATTAAAAAATAATAAGAAATAAAAACAGAGAAAAAGGCCCGTTCGAATAAACGAAATCAATTACTTCAAAGTTTTAAGCCCTTATTTCTCCGATTGACATTGCCTAATCACAACTTTCCTTCGAACCTTTTTTGTAGAGCTTTTAGAATGCTTTCGAATGGTAACCTTCAGTTTACCATGATTCCCAACCGTTTTCGAGATATTTTTTTTTTTTTTTTTTTTTTTTTTTTTTTTAGTAATACGTTTATTTAACATCTGTACATTTGGAGAGTACATTAGTTAAGTTTGCTCTCAGATAAAAATAATAATTTCGAGATATTAAGGAAAATATACGAAGTTTCCAAAACTTTACATGTCTTTTAATAAAATATTTTATTCTAACCCTTCCTTAACTCCAAACGTAACCTGAATTTCAAAATATTAGTTTTAATGAAATTTGAACATGCAGAAAATATTTTAACTGAATTCCATGATTCTAAGTACCCAAACCAAAAACGTTATTCAACAACTATTTTGCCACTTTTCTCGAAAACGGTTACAGCTATCGCCTTAAAAATGGTTTCATTCGTTTTCCTAGGCCAAGAAGCCTGTAAAACGAGTACTTGCAAGCATATAAAGTATGTTTTTCGCGCGAATTTCGCTCCAAAACCCATGTTCCGGTGGGTGGATTCTGCTGGTTAACGAACTTGACCTTTCAAATTAGACGAAAGATTTTTGTACCAAATTTCACCAAAATCGGACTATTATTCGCTGAGCTGCGCCGGGAACAGACATAAACCACCGTTCTGGAACGCAAACTTTTCTAGTCGGCACTTCCGGATTGCGTCATGAGGTCAACCTTATAAGCGGGGTTCCTCCCTATGGAGGGTGGAAGGAACAGCGCTAAAACTATGCAGAGAGAGTAGCTAAGTACCGCTTTTTTTCGTCTACACCAAATAAACTAAGGATAATTGAGTTTCATTACAGATATCTTCACAACCTAAATGCACCAAGTTCATGGTACATTTTGGCAAAAAAGAAAATCGTTTAAAAGCTCCATGTACTCATGAGATTTCCTGGGTAATATCAATTTTTCAGGAATAAAATAAGTGGTATAAAATATTGTTTCACTTTTCACTAAAAACTGTGAGATTTTTACTCAGCGAGAAAACGGTCAACAAAGAGGTTTTTTGTGATAATACCTATCAATAAAATGGAAAAGCAATATTAAAGCAGTATTCCACAACTAATTAGGTATAAAAAAAATGTTAGTTGAAACTCGATTGAACACCTTCGTTTTCGGAGGTTTATTCCCTCTGTGCGCCGCGACGATTGTTGGATCGCTGCCCGGCGCGATCCAGATCGCGTTCTGCATGCCCGAGCCTTAAGTCAAGGGCACAATTTTTTGATTCTTGAAGATATTCAATTTGTTTTTAACTTCCTGAAATCCTGAAACCGTCCTAATGGACCGATTTTCGGTCTTTACAATATTCGATCTCCAAATTTAGTGCTATATTAGCTGATATATTTAATTTTTTAGCAAGCAAAAACATTGTAATTAAATTTAAAAAAAAGAAGAAAAAAAGTGTCTTATTACTTTTGTAATAGCAGCGAATAAATCAAAATGATGAGAAATTACAGAAACTTTCATTAAGAATCTTTTGACTCGTTGGTAAAATCTCTAGCATGAACACTTCCGGTATAATGAGCGAAAGAAGTATTAAAAAAAAAACGTAATTTCTTTTATTTTTAAAAAATATATGTATTTCTGGAAATTTTTATTTACGCTTACCTCAATTATTGATATATAAGTAGTTCCGAAGATATTTCAGTAAAACTTAGCTTGCCCCTATAGTCGTGTATATATAATAAATTAAGTGGCTTAAAAAAACACTAGCTACTTTTCTGCTCACCTAAAATATACGCAAAGTAAAAAGTGAATATATTTAATAGGAGAGAAAAAATAAGAGTTTTTAAAAAAATGTAGACCGTTAAAAATCAAGATGTATGGCCGCAGACTATACACAAACTTGCGGCAATATACCACAAGATGGCGATATCCTAGTTGTCGGAAATAGATAAGCTTCTGTCAATATACTAGCTGACGATCGTAGACCATCTGGTAGGATACTGCTAGCTGACGAAAGAAGACTAGTTGATGACAATATACCCAGCTGGCGACAGTAGACCATCTGGCGGCAAAAAACCAGATGACGACAGCACACTAGCTGGTGGTAATACACCCAGCTGGTGACAGAATACTAGCAACGGCCGAGACTAGCTGGCTGCAAAACCTACGACAGTAAACTAGCTACCGGTAATATACTAAATGACGACAATACACAAGTTTCTGTCAATATACTAGCTGACGATCGTAGACCATCTATTAGCGAACAGCCAGCTGAGGAAATAAGACAAGTTGATGACAATATCCCAGCTGGCGGCAAAATACCAGATGATGACATCGTCCATACAAATGCAAAGTATCGAATGTGAAAGGCCGCATTTTTCATTCTTAATCTTTACTGATTGCTTTTGGGCTGATGGACGGCAAACTCTAGAATTTAAGTTCACTCAGTGAAAGAGGAATGTAACTACTGTCAAAAGGTCAAATCTGCCGGCTATTTGACTGTCCAAAATCAAAGTAATGAATAAAAGATTTTGCACTCTGGAAAGTGGAGATTTTCACATTCGATACTTTGCATTTGTACCGACTACATCACACTAGCTGGTGGTTATACACCCAACTGGAACCAAAATACCAGCGGACGGTCGAGACTAGCTGGCGCCAAAAAATACGACAGTAGAATAGCATGCGGCAATATATTAACTGACGACTATAGACAAGTTTCTGTCAATATACTAGCTGACGATGGTAGACAATCTGGTTGGAAACTGCCAGCTGACGAAAGAAGACTAGTTGATGACAATATACCTAGCTGGCGACAGTAGATCATCTGGCGGCAAAATACCAGATGACGACATCACACTAGCTGGTGGTAATACACCCAGCTGGTGGCAAAATACTAGCATAGCTGACGGCCGAGACTATCTTGCGTCACAACCTACGACAGTAAACTGGCAAGCGGCAATATATCAACATAAGACAATAGATAAGCAAGTAACAATATACCCAGCTGGTGACAGTAGACCATATGGTAGCAAAATACCAGCCGACGTCATCAGACAATACACTGGTGGAAAATACGAGCTGACCATGGCGCTGGCGGCAATGTACCAGATGACGGGAGTAGCCAAGTTGGTGGCAAAATACTAACTCACTACCATAGCTTACCCAGCGGCAACCAGCCGACGACAGTAGATTAGCTGACGGCAATACAATAACAACTGGAATAAGTTTCTAATTAAAATTTTTTATAATTATTTATGCACCATACTTGTGATTAGCGGCATAACCTTGTCATTCGTATTCAGCAGTCAAGGACGATATTAACAACTACATTACATATGGACGATTGTCTTTTAGAACAATTAGGTAGGAACATTTTTTGAGGAGATTAACATAAACAATAATGTCTAGGTATAAGCTCTTGCCCGACAAAACCGTAGGAATATAAATCCATCTTCTTAATTTCTCTTTTGGTTGTCAGGTGAGTGTTCAACAGGGCCGGAAAAACGGACGAATCAGTTTCCCGTAAACGTGGATGTGAATGGGGTTTACGTTTTTTTTTTTTTTTTTTCAACAGAAATGAGCACTAAGGCCATTAATATGCCCATGTATAATTTTAAAAGATGACACTAGGTCTTTATTATTTGCAATATTGTTAGAGCTTTAAATCCCCGCTTATGATGCAGAGGTACCGAAGAAAAATAAATCAAAATAGCTAGAAAAATGTTTACGAAAAGAGCCCAAGGTAAACTATCACTAGACTAACATATGCTGATATGTTATAGATGAATAAGACATTAACGCTTTCTCTACCGTGGACTGCTCCAGCAGTCGAGAGCGGTCGGGACCCACAAACCGTGGACTTGTGTAGAAGTCAAAGGAAGACGGGACCCACGTACCGTAGACTTGTACAGCAGTCGAGAGCTCGGCGTATCTCTCGCATTCTTTATCTTCCCATTTGTCGACTTTAGAACTATCTAGCGTTACCGTAATGTACTTCTAGTATTCCTGTCTATTACTAGATGCCATTTGAATGAAGGTTTTGGTCGTTTTTAGTCGAATTAGAACTCGGTGTATGAAGTCACGGATCAAAAAGGAAGATGGAAAATTTATTTATCGTAGTTATTGAGTATATAATTCCCTTGCTTATTATTCATAAAATAAAGGGCAAATGGTTACTGAAAAAAAAACTTCTTTTTCTTTACTTGTATATAATCTAGCTTTTTTATTACTTATTTTTAAACAAAGTTATTCAACATAAAATAATTATTGAAACGCCAAACTAATTCAACATAAATAAAAATTAATAATCATTTTAAGCAAAATAAAAATCTAAATGATTTTTTTTTGTTAGTAGAATAAAAACAAACTTTTTTATGATTATGTTGGTTGCCTAGCTGATGAATGTGCTGTTTCCTCATCTGCTACTGGATCTATTTCTTTCTAAACCTTTTAGAACAGGTTTTACACATATCGGCAGGTAATCTTGAAGATATCAACGATTAGTAAATATAAGAGGGCAACCTAAAAAGAACATCCGCAAGGTCAAACCAGAAATACCGGGTGCAAGGTTGTGTCCTACTTTTACGCAAAATGATACTTTGGACGACTTATTATTTCTTTTTTATTAAACCATCTTATCTTTTTGATATTCTAACTCATTTTATTATTGGATGACATTTTCACTCCTAACATTCGTGGATATAAAATAACTTTATTTAGTAAGGAATTATCAAGAACACAGGAACAATTTAGGCTAAAACACTGGGCGTGAGGTTAAACTTCCTCGTTTCACTTCCTACTAGAGTTATTGGATTTTCCTTAAAAAAAAAAAAACAATTTAGTAAGCATATCCCCCAAACCCTGCATGCCAAAATAAATCTTTTAATATATCTGGGTACTTACGTCTTAGCTTCAAAGCAGGTTAAAGATATGGATCTCGTTCAGAGATCTGGATCATGGATAACGCATTTCTATTGGTCTATTCCTATGAGCAATTCTATTGGCCACTGTGCTTATAGTAACTGTGTAGTAGTTGTGTCTTGTTCCCTTCCTATTTAGAACGCAATTCATTTGTACATTAGTGTTTTTTACGCGATCGATGTTTCTTTGTTTGTTGTTTGTTGTAATAGTTTGTTGTTTATTTTGCTGAAACAAAGGAAGCACTGTTAAATATCATATCGGTCCATTATCCATTTTAAAGGTCATGCGTATATAAAACTCTTGAACTTCACATTATATGCTTTATTTATCGCTCTACATGTTTCGCGTCCCTTGACTGCTCTTCAGGAGCAACTTAATTATATATAAATAAATTTAGCCTTAGCTAAGGAATACCTTCCCCAGGTAGGGCCATGTCCTTATGCATAAGGCATTTAAGGGTATTTTCAGTGCGATCGGGAACTGGGACGAGAAATACTTTTCCAGTTCCACCTTCGTATCCACCGAAAATCCAGTTGCCAGGAATTATTCTTCCACGATTGTACTTCCTTTTTCCAATTTTTGCCTCATCAATTTCTACAGTCATATTGGGCCCTCCAAGCTGAACAGTTGCCTTTCGGGCCCAATGTAAGCATACCTAGAACAAAAATTATTGCAAAATTTTCTAATTTATGTAACTTGTAATTATAATAATACTATATTAATTACTTCTCGGCAAAAAGACATCCAATCAACAATGGAATGCTCCGCAACGTCCAATTCCTGGCATAAAAATTGCTGTCTTGGAGGACGCATCATTATAAAATATGCGGTGATTAGGCACAGTTTTTCGATAGGCAAATGTGTCCCATGAAACCAAGTATTGTGCTTGCCGCTAGCCTTAAATTCACATTGTTTCCGTACTTCTTTTCTATGTTTGTCAATTACGATGTGCCATTTGCAGCACCTAAACTCCAAATTTTTTTCATGAAGATTTAAATGTTCCCCACATTGACCACATTTGAGAGAATTACTCAAAATTTTATGTTCAAATAAAAATTTGAGTAATTCTTGTCTATTATCAACAAGAATTATAAATTTGTGCAATTTCATACTCATTGTTTTTTTGTGTTTTTTTATAAAATAACAGTAGACAATTGACTTGTTGACAATTGAAGTTCGGTAGGCGCGAATTAGAACGATAATTATAAAGGCATTAGCTAATTATTAAGGGATTTCTGATATATAATACTTTTCATGAACGAAACAAGAAATGTGAAGAGTGTTTCATTATTTAAAAAAATGATTGTAAATAAATAACTGCTGATGAATTTCGATAATTTATGGTAAATTTCAATTAAACTTCCTTATTACGAACTTTTCCATACCCGCGCATGCGTATGTTGACAAATTTAGTTGTTTACATTAGCTCTCATAACCTGCACAACAGTGAACTTAAGTGCTTAATAACTTCTTTCCTAGTTAAATCCGACGTGTTTTTTTTATCGTATTCGTGTTTAGTGCATCAGAATACGTTATTGTGCAAAGTTTGAAAGAAATCGGTTTGGAGGGCTGGAAACTGCATTTTTACCTATGTTTGTGTAGAGATTGTACTGTTTCTTGTATTCTTCCATTCATATTGTTTCTTTATATACTTTAGACTATAGTTTCAATTCCAACAAGTCTTTCTCTTCTATCACTATCTACTTCGGTAAATGTCAAGGAGCGTGGTCTCCACGCCGATTCTTTTGAAACTTTGCACTATTACGTATTTTGATGCACTAAACACGAATCCGTTAAAAAAAAGGTCGCTTTTCACTAGGAAAGAAGTTATGAAACATTTAAGTTCACTGTTATGAAGGTTAGGGAAGACTGCCTTGGACGACTTTTGGGCCATAGAATTCTTTTCATTTCTGCGAGTTGGATTGACTAGGGGTTTTGATGTTTTCTTGAGCGAGCGGAGCGTAGCGGAGCGAGCGGAAACGCATAGCACGTATGCCCAAAAGCGACAATTTACGACCAAGTCAGCTACCACAAGGTGAGTCTAAATTTCAATTACACTTCGTCATTAAGGACTATTGCGCATGCGCGTGTTTACAAATTCGCCGTTAACCCGTCTTTTATAACCTCCATAACAGTGAACTTTAGTGTTTCATAACTTCTTTCCTAGTGAAAAGCGACCTTTTTTTTTAACGGATTCGTGTTTAGTGCATCGAAATACGTTATAGTGCAAAGTTTCAAAAGAATCGGCGTGGAGACCACGCTCCTTGACATTTACCTCTACTTCTTTCGTATTCATCTTGTTTAACCGCTATTCCTTATTTTGAACTTCAGCTTATAAATTTACCCTATTTCCGAATGGACGATAAGCACGCTGTGTACCTAGCAGCCCAATGTTATTAGACAGCCCATTTTATTTGGTTGTAATAAAGTTTTCTCTCTCTAGTATTTATTCGAGGAAAAGGTGAGATGCGTATTCGTCTTGAAGTAAAATAAATATTAAAATCACATGTTTGTCACAAAATACATATTACATTCGTATATTTTAGAAAGAAATTGCCTAACGTTGTTAAATTATTCAGAAAATAAATGTTTTGAAGGGGAAATATGTAAATCCAATGTCAAGTCACGTCCTTTCTTTTTTAGCGCTAGAACTTGGGACGAATCCAATTTGCATAAATTTCCTCCAAAAATGCAGCAATCTTTCCCCAAATCGAAAAGAATATATTTATTTAATATTCGTTTATGAAATTTTAAATTGCTTTAATTCACCAAGAATTAACAATTGAGCCTATCGAACCAAAAATAAAAATATAAAGAAGAACTAAACTTGTTATTTATTATTATTTAAATTTTAACGTCCAATAAATATTATTAACTATGAATTTTAGGACGGGTTACTATAGTTTACCATCCTTTTTTAGCCAGGATAGGGCTGATGCCTTTTCTTTTTTCTAAAGAAAAGCCACCACCCCATAGTGGGAATCGAACCCACGACCCTTGACACGGAGTGTTAAGCGCTCACGCCTTAATATTCACGGCCACCGGGCCTCTATATGTTATTTACAAATAAATATTTAAAAAAAATATATCAAATTTGTTTTTTGTTTTTTTTTTTCTTTTTTTTGTTCAGTTCATATAAAGATATATGAACTGAACAAAAATATATATTTATGGTGTTATAGAAACGAAATGACTGCCTGTTAGACACTAGGGTGTAGTTTTAGCTTTAACTCAGATGGATGTGATTAAAGAAAGGCTACCACTCCGTAGTTACAACTACCCTAGATGGAGCGGTAGCTGGAAAAACTGAAGCTACAACTAGGGGTAAGATAAAACTACCCTGTAGTAGTATCTACCTTTCATGCTGGAACGGGTCGACCCTTTCCTATCCATACAGGTTTTAATTCCTGTTTTCATTAGTACTCTTCCTTGTCAGTCTCTGTTAGGCATATATTCATTCTTGTCGTTCACCTGTAGTTAAGTTGTGCAAAATGTCATCGTCATCTGAAGATGAGAGAATAACTGATAAGAAATCTCTAGATAGAGATTTGATATATAAAAAGTCCGATTCGCAGGAACTGCGTCATCTTAGCGCGGTTCCGTTCTTATCTCTAGTGTTTATGAAGGCATAGAATAGAAACAGTTATTACTTTATTTAGATCAATAGCGAAACAGCTATCCAAATGAAATCTCAAACAAACCAGTCTTGAAAGGTCTTGATTTACAATCTTACCTGTATGGGTCAGCTATACCATAAGTCGGGCAGAAAGGCCTCCGCTCAGAGGCATTTGGAAAGCCTTGGGATCTCTCTCTTTGAACGCTACATTTCTAACAATATATTGATCTTCTTATTTTACTTAATCTGTTTTATTGTCAAATACATTATCTGACTATAAGCAATTTAAAAATAACAAGGAATAAAACAGACAAAAAGAACAGTTCGAATAAGCGAAATCAATTACTTTAAAGTTTTATGCACTTATTTCTCCGATTGACATCGCCTAATCAAAACTTTCTTTAGAACCATTTTTGTAGAGAATTTAGTGACCTTTCTAATGGTCATCTTCCGTTTCCCAAGATTCTCAACCTTTTTCGAGATATTAAGGAAAGTGTACAAAGTTACCAAAACTTTTCATGTCTGTTCATAAAATATTTTATTCTAACCCTTCCTTAACTCCAAACGTTACATAACTTTCAACATATTAGTTTTAATGAAGTTAGAACATGCAGATAATGTTTCAACTGAATCCCGTGATTCTAAGTACCCAAACCAAAAAAGGAATTCAAAAACTATTTTTCCAATTTTCTCGACAACGGTTAAAGCTATCGCCTTGAAAATGGTTTCATTCGTTTTTCTAGCCCAAGAAGCCTATAAAAAGAGTACTTACAAGCTTATGAACTCAAAAACGTAAGCGTTACGATTTTTTCTGCGCGAATTTCGCCCCAAACGCCATCTTCCAGTGGGCGGATTTTGCTGGTTAACGAACTTGACCTTTCAAATTGGACGACGGATTTTTGTACCAAATTTCATCAAAATCGGACCATCAGGGAAGCCAGAAATGAGCGAACAGACAAATATATATATATATATATATATATATATATATATATATATATATATATATATATATATATAACTCCAAATCAAGAGTTGCTAACGAGTATCAGAGAGATCATCATTCGAATAGGAAAATTGGAAACCCTTCAGAAGAGTAACCAGCATGGATCATTGGGCCCCAGTGAACGAAACTGTGTCGAGCAAGGCACACAAACCGCAATGGATGAGACTGTCAACACTCCAAGGAAGCTGGAGGCAGAAGACGTTCCTTCTTCAGGTAAGCCTCCCAAGAAACCAGGGAAAGCCCCCAAACGCCAAACACTCGGCAGTCCGGGCACCATAAGTCCATCCAATCCCCTAGATAATGATATTCTATCTGCCTTACTCGCTGGACGCAAAAAAGGTCGGGAAAGAAAAAGTGATATTTCTATAAAAAAATAAATGGCCTTTTATCTTTTTAAAAATTTCGATTACATTAAATATTACTCCAAATTATCTGTATCTAAGAGAACTATCCCAACCAAAACATTTTTGTATGATTTTAGAATTTTAAAATATAAATCAATTATATATATAGTAAATATTCTTCAGGCTATAATCCCTAGGTTCTCTTGTCTTAACCTTACTATAAATGAACCTTATATCATGGAATATTAATGGGTTTCATCAACACTTAACTGATCTGAAGCACATGATTCAGGAGAAGGCCCCACTCATTATATCACTTCAAGAAACACACTCATCTCCCAATTCAAAATTTTATCTTCGAGGCTTCACTACATACAAAAGAGATTATACTCTTGGCGGTAAAGCTTCTGGAGGTGTGTCTATATCAGTTAAGGAATCTGTTTACAGTGAATCAATCAACCTACGAACAACACTCCAAGGAGTCGCTGTATCAGTACACATCCCTTATAGGATCACCATTTGCAGCCTTTACATTCCACGAAATGAATCAATTAATATTCATCTTCTTGATGAATTATTCACTCAGCTACCACCTCCTATAGTAGTAACGGGTGATGTAAACGCTGAGCACATAAACTGGGGGTCATCCAGGATCAACAGCAGAGGTAGAAGAGTGTCTGAATGCTTAGAAAAGTGGGATTTTATAGCATTCAATTGCTCTAGCCCCACTCACCTTTGCCCTCGCCATGGTACTTTTAGTAACATCGACATTGCTGCCAGCACGCCTGATGTCTTCACTCGCTTCACTGTAGATGTCTGTAAAGACAACTACAATAGCGATCACTTCCCAGTTGTATTATATAGCCAAAGCCAGCATGAAATTTTTCAAAAACCACCAAAATATAATTTCAACAAGGCGAATTGGCCAAAATTTCAAAACCTTATAAATAATAAAATTTCTAACATTTCAACAATCGAAGACTTTAATGAACTAATCAAAGAGGCTTCTGAGATGTCTATTCCTAAAACCAGTACAAACACCAAAAGAGCACCTGTACCCTGGTGGAACCAAGACTGCAGTCAGGCTGTGAGAGAACGTCGAAAAGCTCTCAGAAAATTCTCACATTTCCCATCAACTGAAAACCTTATCCAATATAAAAAGGCGAAATCAATCTCCTGAAGGATCATGAAAGAAAATAAAAAACGTTGTTGGATAGATTTTTTAAATTCCCTGAACAGACATACACCACCTGAACTAATATGGCAAACAATAGGTAAAATACAACACTAAAAATACAGACAGCCCATAGCAGGAATTCAATCAGACAATACAATTTTCACTGACAAGACAAACATAGTTAACATTTTAGGACGCCACTTCTCTGAAATATCCAGTGACTCCAATTATACTAGAGATTTTCTACTGCACAGAAATAATACTGAAACTCCATTAATGACAATAAACATCAAACAACAACATCCACTAAACGAAGACTTCACCATTGACGAACTACAAAACGCACTGAAATGTACAAAAAATACCTCTCCTGGACAAGACGGAATATATTACACGATGCTTAAAAATCTACCCAATTCTGGAATGCTTCATTTATTGAAAATTCTAAACAATGTGTATGACAAGGGTATTTTTTCCGATTGTTGGAGAGAGTCAATAGTGATTCCAGTGTTGAAACCCCATAAAGACAAGACCGAACCAGGGAGCTACAGACCCATCGCCTTGACCAGTTGTGTTAGTAAAATATTCGAGCGAATGTTAAACAAACGTCTAGTTTGGTTTCTTGAAAGAAATAATTTACTATCCGGTTTTCAATGTGGCTTCAAAAAAAATCATTCTACAATGGACCACATCTTAAGGCTGGAGAGTGAAATATTAAATGCATTTATAAATAGAGAATGTGTACTAGCCGTTTCGTTTGACATTCAGAAAGCGTTCGACTGTGTTTGGCGATGGTCTATAATCTCTGAAATGGTAAAATGGGGGATGCAAGGGAAAATTCTTAACGTTGTGTCAGAATTTCTTTCTGAAAGGCGGTTTCGTGTTAGACAAGGTGATATATTCTCTGACACCTTCACACAAAAAAATGGGGTTCCTCAGGGATGTGTGCTGAGCACGACACTTTTTAAAATAGGTATTGATTCTATCAGGGATCATATACTTCCAGAAGTATCCTACTGCTTGTATGTCGACGACCTCCTTATTTTTAAAAAATCAAAGACTCTTAGGGAGGCAGAATTATTCATACAAAATTCTATTAACCGTCTAGAACATTGGAGTGACAAACATGGTCTTATCCTATCAAGAGAAAAATCCCAATGTATCCTGTTCACAAAGAAAAATCTTCAACCTGTTCCACAAGTTACACTCAATTCACAGCTAATACCACACACCACTACACTGAAATTTCTTGGTCTGACGTTCGATAAACGATTGACGTGGATCCCACATTTAAAAAATATTGTGATCAAATGTAAAAACTCTTTAAATGTGTTAAAAGTCATCAGTTGCACAAAATGGGGAGCAGACAGGAAAACAATGCTCGGATTTTATCGAACATTTACAAGATCCATTATAGATTATGGATGTGTTGCCTACGCATCAGCCAGACCAAGCACACTAAACATGGTAAACACTATCCACAACACTGGCCTTCGCCTGTCTCTTGGAGCTTTCAGGAGTAGCCCTGTGGTAAGCCTGTATGCTGAGTCCGGCGAACCTCCTCTCGAGTACCGCCGTAAAATTCTCCTTATAACTCAAATGCATAAATCCAGAGCCATGTGTGACTCCGAATGCCTTCATATGAGTATCGATAATCCTTATAACGACTTGTACAGAACCAAACCCCGAGCCCAAAGACCTTTCAGTGTAAGATATAGAGAACTGGATAATATTTCACAATTCGACGAAACGGAGATACTGACATTTGGCACTACCCCTTTCCCTCCTTGGTTATTAAGCAGTTATAATGTTGACATTACCCTTTCAAAATTTAATAAATTAAGCCCAACATCAAAATTAATTTATAAGGAAATGTTTAAGACTTTCACTGTCCAAAACAGCCAGAAACTCTCCATCTTCACTGATGGGTCAAAGTCCAATAAAGGTGTGGGAGCAGCAGCTGTTATAGAAGATCACATAATAACTAAAAGACTAAATGATTTCTGCAGTACATTTACAGCTGAGCTCTACGGCATACTTATTGGCTTGGAGAACATACCAACTTCAGACAGACGAGACGTTGTTATTTACACTGACTCACTGAGTTCACTTCAAGCACTACAGGACAAATACACATATCATCCATTACTCCCAAAAATACTTAAGACAATACACTCTCTACACAAACATGTAACATTGTACTGGCTACCTGGTCATGAAGGACTAGGGAAAAATCCGATTGCAGACACCCACGCAAAACTAGCTGCAGAACAAACAGACATGGATAACGGACCAATTCCACATGAAGACATAAACAGATCTGTGAAGACATTTATTTTGGGAAACTGGGAACACTCTTGGACGATACTTACGGACGATAAAACATACGGTCAAAGACTGGCCATCCAGTTATCGGGCCAATAGAAGAGAGGAGGTTGTATTGGCTCGACTTAGGATTGGCCATACAAGACTTACTCACGAGTACCTCATGACAAGACAAGAGAGACCATTATGTGAAATTTGTAATACTGAACTGACAATAAAACATATTCTAACAGACTGCATTAGACGACAAGACTCAACTATTCCATTCAACATGTGTGAACTTCTCGCTGAAGGTAGCCAGTACTAGACAGTATCTTGACATATCTACAAACTAAAGGATTATACGATCTCATATGAGGGCCCCGAAAACAGGTTACTGAACTACATTTTTATTCCATGAATAAGTTATTATTCATTATAGTTGAAAATTGAAATTTATTTTAATCATTTTATTTTTACTCTTATTTTAATTGTAAAATAATACAATTTTCACGTTCTCCCTGGTTTCTTGAAGACTTACCTTAGTGTGATTATTGTCCATGAAATGAAGCACTACATAAATAAATATATATATATATATATATATATATATATATATATATATATAAATATATACATATATATATACAAATTTGAACCACCGTTATTATCGGTCTCTAGGGGTTCTGAAACGCGAAATTTTCTAGTCGGCACTTCCGGTTTGTTTCATTGTATCAACCCTATAAGCGGGGTTCCTCCCTATGGGGGAGGGAGGAACCGCGCTAAAAGTATATTGATTTAATAAACAAAATGATTAATGTACAACTTGATTTATTATACAAATTATATTAAATCAAATATACTAATTAATTAAGCGTTAGGCATTCTGATAATTTGAAGATAAAAAGACTAACATTTTATTTCGCTTTTCTTCTCCACGAACTTTTGTTGCAACACTGTCTGCAACGTGGTCAAAGTCCTCAAAATGTAAAGCTTCTTTCAGATTTTTAGCAATATTATGCCGTACGGCACAGCTCATTACTAATTTTGGTATTCTTTCAAGTGCTACATTTATAGAATTGCAAAGAATTGGGAAACTTTGTTTCAGTTGTCCAAAAACACGTTCGATATCCGCAGCCCCCCTCGAAATTTAATTTGATTTAATGCGCACAAAAATAAATTAAATAACATCACTTAGTCCAGAAAAAATAAATTCTAAAATTTCTAAATTAAGAAGTAAAAATGTTAAACAAAGAGATAAAGAAATCTCACTAAGGACGCGGCCATATTGGTTGTCTCCGTACATTATTATTTTTGCATCAGTCTCCAGAGCGAGTACATGATGACCAAAAGACTACCTAGAAAGGTAGTACTGAAAACGTTTTTAGAGCTTTTAACATAGGTATAATTATTTTAATGCATTTAGTGGAGCATTCAATAGCTTTTATATTTTACATTATGGTTTGGATGTACAAAAAAATATTAAAAAAAAAATGCAGAAGTGCCCCTGAAGAGGTATAAATGCATGAAACATGTCGGGCCAAATAAATAAATTATTGTGAAGAAAGTATTACTGCTTCAACGACCCCAAGCCTCCTATGATCTGAAAGATTATATATATTTTGGGTTATCTGCAAGAATAAAAAAAATAAAGGCTATGTCCAAATGAAAATAATGTAAGAATGTTAAAATTTCATTAAAAAAAAATAACAAAAGGGAGCGCTAATCCTCTGGATCCATGTAAAATGGCAAACAAGGAGAAACATATATGCGACAAGGAAAAGCAAAAGGGAGCGCTAATCCTCTGGATCCATGTAAAATGGCAAACAAGGAGAAACATATATGCGACAAGGAAAAGCAAAAGCTGTATATGTATTCCATAATATTTAAATTACTATATCACAAAGGAAGAGAGTGATAACACGGAGGGCTCTTATCTTTGGGATGGGCACAGTGGGGCAGTTTTCTTTATCTTATTTATCTAAGAGGAAAACGATAAATAAAAATGATTGAATCAAGAAAAAAATAAATAAAAACACCAAATTTTAAATTAACCATTAACATATTTTAATTGAGTGCCCCAAATATTTCGAGAAAAGAAACAAATTTAAATTAAATCTTCCGCTTAGCCAGATTTTAGAAGGCAATAATATTAATGATGTGGTGGAGTTTCTAAAAGATGTACATCTGCAAAATTTGAAGAACCTTATTAAAACGCTATCATAATAATATTTCTATTTACAACTCATAATTATCATCATACCTGTTCAAATAAATTACATTAAAATCCTCACCACAAAAATTTTCAAATCTTAAAATCCTCAATAAGTTATAGGGCAACAGTGACCCAAAGTGGTTGAATTTGCCCACATAAAGAAAAAAAAGTCCCACTCGCAGGAACTGTGTCATATTAGCGCGGTTCCCTACATCTCGAAGAAATGGAATAGATTAGGCATCACAAACTGACAGTAGCCAACTTACACTGAATAATACGGATAATTCTTAATCCTCATTCTTAAGGAAGGCTGAATAAGTCAATACAATTATTTACTGAAAACATACTCACTCTTCGACTACTGCACAGAAGGCTCTATTTCGAACCAAAAATTCGTTGTCATTTTAAGTTTCTTTTGTTTTACTTGCAAATTCATTTTACTGTTATAATCAACTGTAAATATGTGGTTCATGGCAAATAAAATTCCATTCTCTCGAGGTTAAAATCTTTATATAAAATAAGAAATAACGATAACTTCAGTTGTAGGCTATCAGGAAGGTTATATAGATAGGAGAATTAAAAACAACCTTATGTATACGCCATCATGATTAGCCACTGCCATCATGATTACCACAGCCACTCCAAACTTATTACCAATACCTTTCACTGTTTCTTGGCTTATTTTACTAAAATACTAATTTCACTGATAAATGCAATTTAAAACAAAAAACAACAAAACAATTTTAAAAACCCGTTCAAAACAAACACTTTTTAAGTTTTAAGCGCTTATATCTCTGATTGACGTTGCCCCATCGAATATTTCTTCTGAACCTTTTTTGTAGAGAATTTAGTAGTCATTCGAATGGTCACGTTCCACTTACCACGATTTCCCAACCGTTAACGAGATATTTACGAAGAATGTGTGAAGATCCGAAAACTTTTCATGCCTATTAATAACATATTTGTTTCGCATACTTCCTTAACTCCAAATAGAACCAAAATTTAAAAATCTTAGTTGGGATTAATTTCCAATATGTAGAAAATATTTCAATTGCATCCCGCGATTCTAAGTACCGACAAAAAAATGATGACTTACAAAAACATTGATTCCACTTTTCTCAAAAACGGCTTTAAAAATTGTTTTACATTATTTTTTTGTTCTCAAGATAGCGCCTTAAAAATTGTTTCATTCGTTTTCCTATGTTAAGAAACCTATAAAACAAGAACCTGCAAGCATATAAACTCAAAAACGTAAGCGTTACGATTTTTTTTGCTCGAATTTCGCCCCAAACACTATCTTCCCGTGGGCGGATTCTGCTGGTTAACGAACTTGACCTTCCAAATTAAGAGACAGATTTTTGTATTAAATGTCATCAAAATCGGGCCATTTTTGAGCTTGTTAGAGCGTTAACAGACAAGCATATATCGTCGATACAAAAGCAAACTAACGACATGAAAATCACCACTTTTCAGAGTGGAAAAGTATTTATTCATAACTTTTTTTTGGACAGTCAAATATTCGGCAGATTTGACCTTTTGATAACGGAATACTTTCCCTTTAATAGAGTGAAGTCAGATTGAAGAATTTGCCGTAAATAAGTTCAGCAGAAATTATTAAAGATGGACAATGAAAGATGCATTTTTCATATTCCTTAGTTTGCATTTGTATCGACGATATATATATATATATACATATATATATATTATTTATTTCCTTCCCTAAGTAACCCTTAAGGAAGGGAGTTTATTTTTATTTTCTACATGTGCCCTACATGACAAATGTACATAGAATGTAATTGATATATATATATATATATATATATATATATATATATATATCCATTGATCACGAAAATGTAGGTGAACCACCTAAATTTTCATGATCTATAGGGTCTGAAACGAGAAAGTTTCTAGTCGGCACTTCCGGATTGCGACATGAGGTCAACCTCATAAGCGGGTTCTCCCTATGGAGACAGGGAGGAACCGCGCTAAAAATAAAAAACACCAAAACTCTGACGAAATATGAAAAAAAAAAAAGTGCAGCTTATGAAAAAGAAATTCATATCAGTGCCTTCTGATATCAGTAATTTTTAATTAATTGATATACGTAGTTATTTATTGCATTTTCTGTTATCTTAATACTTGCGATCTATACACCGATAAGACACTACTACTAACTGGATATGACCGAAGTAGATGCTAATTGCAAGTTAATATTGTCACCAGGTCTATTTAAAATACATAAATTATCCAAAATATACAAAAAGTTCAGCACTCCTTAGTTAGACAGTAACTGTTGAAATAAAATTGAAATAAACTGCATTACATGATTATATAATGATGTAAAGACATCAATGAGTTTGAGTTATTCTAATTATCAGGAACATCAACAAATAAATTTGAGACATTATTCAAAATGGCCGTCACAATCTGAATGGTTCAGTGTAGCCAATTTTTCTTGAACTAAACTTTTGACCTTTTGACCAAATTTTGAAATTTGACTATTTTGACCCAACCTAGGAGATTTCCCGTGTCAAGACCTACCTGTGTACCAAGTTTCGTCAAAATCGGTCAAACGGTGTCGATTTGTACACGGAACAAACAAATAAATAAATAAACAGACAAACGTAAAAACAGACAGACACGTGATTTATATATAAATATGTATATTTATATTTACAAATGCATAAGTAAGCACAAAATATATACACTCGAAGAAAAATATTAACCCTAACTTAAACATTTACTAATTATGGCTTTTATATTCATAAATAATATACACTTTTTTGTACACTAATTTTTGTTTATAATTAGGAAGTTTCCTACCTCCCCCCCATAGGGAGGAAACCCGCCCACTTCATGACATATTCCGGAAGTGAGGACTATGTCAAATTTCACATTTCAGAGAAAAGTTAGTAAAACAATTTTAACTATCTAATCGTCAGTTTGGGTACTCAGAAAGGATTCATTGAGTCGAGCATTGTTGCGGAAGTTTGGCATTTATCTAAAGTATGATATTTAAATTTCGATTAGGTTTAGACTTAATAAAGTCTGGCGAAAAAGAAAATAATGAATGCGCTGAACAGTCAGGCCTGTTTGTAAATACTTTATCCTTAAAAAAAACTAACGTTGAAAAAAAAGGTCAACTTCCACGCTCCTCCCAAAAACAGTTTGCCTATGAAAGTTATGATATCATAGTATTGGACCAAGTTTTAGGCTTGGCAATATCTTGTCAAGAACATAATAATACCCTCTTACTTATTTGTGCAATTCCAACTTCGCAAGTTTTCGTTAAATGATCGCAACTATAACAATCGAATTTATTCTAAAATGTTTAGCATTTAACAGGTAACGATTTAGGATTGTTTGACATGTACAAAACGGGCCCCTTTCCTGTGAGCGGAGCATCCCTAGTGATATCCCATACACAACCCCCCTAAGAAAGGCTTATGAACGCCGTAATATTGCCCCGTGGCTTAATTGACCCCTCCCCCACTGAAATATGAGAATTCAAAGTTTACCTTAGAATCGATTTTCCGTCATTATTGATCATAAATGGTGAGGATTAAATATTAAATATAATATAAATCTAACGGTAGAAGCATGCGACTCCTGTGAATAGGAGGCTGGAGTTCCAGTATTCGGAACGCTAGGCGAGAAGAAGTCGTACTTACTAGACTACGTATTGGACATTCACACGACTCATTCATATTTGATGACAAAACGGGGCAATCCGAATTGTACACTTTCAATGTTCGACTAACAATCAAACACATACTCACAGACTGCAGAGAAAGAAGACATTGACTTACCCACAGACACATTTATTTTTTATTTTTTTTATTTTTTTTTTTTTAATTTATTTATTTATGTACAGTTTAACAACAACCTTGCTCCGCTCACAGCATTTCAAGGTATAAATAATTCTTTAAAATTAGACAAATAGTATTATAAAAGTATATAAAGAAATTACGGATAGTAAGTTATATTACGGATAGTAAGTTCAATAACAAAGTTACCAAATAAATTATTGAACATTTAACAAAGTAACAAATGCATAGAAATAAAAATAAATGTGAAATATTTGAAAGATCTTAATTTTTTTAGTAAATTAATTATTAAAAAAATGATAAATAATATGTAATAAGTTAACCCGAAATTAATGATGTTTTCGCTTTTTTTCAATTTCAATTAACAATGTTTGAAAAGATTTATAATGTTCTTTTAAAACTAACCCGTGTAATGCTGTGACCGTGCTTTTTATACATCTTTTTCTTAATTCTTCATATTGCGGGCAATCCATTAGAACATGTTCCGCCGTCTCAATCTGACCACAGCCGCAGTCTGGAAGACCTCGTATGCCGAACGCATGTAGGTAGCTAGCAAAGTCTCCATGGCCTGTTAAATACTTAGTCAGTATCGGAGACAGTTCAAGCCATCTGCAATTTTGCCTTTCCCTCACTGTTCGAAAGTACCCACAGACACACGAATTGCTTAAACAGGACAGTACACACATTGTTTGTTTGTGCCGCTTTTGGGCGAAAGAACCCCATGGTCGTCATCGCCCTACCGTGCAAAACAGCTGCACGAATCACTCACCGCATGCTCCCGAGTATCTTTCTCTCTCTCTCTTTTTTTTTTTTTTTTTTTTTTTTTTTTTTTTTTTTTTTTTTCGTCAATTATATAACCGGTACTCTTTTATTTTTAATTATTTATTTTTAAATTCCATCTTATTTTTCTTTTTTTCTTTTTTTTTTTTTTTTTTTTTTTTTTTTTTTTTTTTTTTAAAAAGTACACACATTGATAATATTCTAAAATATTTAAAAATAAGTTCCAACATTTTTAGGAATATTCCCTATAATTGTTTCTGTACATTTTTATTTGTCTTTATTATAGTTATTTTATTTATTTATTTTGTTTTCATAAACAATGATACATGTTTTCTGCTTCTCCAGTATCTTTTGTATTTTTTTCATTTGATTGCCTTCCAGCTTCAAGAGTATAAGAAATATTTAGCTTTGTTCGCTCACAGGCTTTAAGAGTAAATAGCCTTGTTTTATACACTCCATAAATAAATAATACGTTAATGTATAATAAATACATTAACATATTATCATTATGTTAATTTTTATTCTCGGTAGTTTTATTTCCCGAAATACTTTTTAGTTTTTGATCGTATATCATTTTATATTGTATTCTTCGCATTCAAATGGGGTGTTCTACAAAATATACTCATAAAAGTATAGAATAATATTGTTTCTAATTAAAAATCATGTTTATGGTCACATTTAGCTTGAAAACGCCTTACAAATGTTGATAATTTTGTATATAAATTTATTTATTTACACTTTTCAGTAAAACATATATACCTCTAAGGTGGATCAGATATTTTTTTAAGCTATAGCTTTTAAGTAAATGGAAATTTACTTAAAATCTATTTTTGATCATTCAGAGGAAATTGTGATTATCAAAAGCTATTTTCTAATCATAGGAACTGGCAAAAAGGGGGGGGGGAGGTGTTTCCTGTTTGCTCATTCGCCTTTTGCGTCATTTGCGGTTGATAAAACATATTGTTTGACGTCTGCGAACTTTTCTCTGTTTTAAAAGACACATTACATATCCTAGAAAATTAAATAAATACTCTCTGAATGTGACAAACTCAATATTCCACACGACCTAAAAAAACTAATTACAGAATGTAGTCCATACTTACACTCTATAATGCACTATTTAAAACACACCCACTTGTATTGCAAAATTTAATTATACAAAAAAAAATCAATTACACCAAGTCATTTATTTAAAAATGTATACTAATTTTATAAACTAGTAAATTAAGCTTTCATATTAACTGTTTATTCTTTTGCCATCAATGCCGATCTAAAACTATTTCAATTATAATTATTAATTTAATTTTTCTCCTGTTCCTCTTCATTTTATTTTTATGACTTCCAAATAATTCTAACGAGTTTGTCACCATCCGTTTTTTTTTATAAATTTTATTTATTTTTTATTTAACCTTCAATGATTGCACTTCAGATATGCAAGAATATATCGCCCTTGTTGCGCTGCTCCAAAAAACAAATATAATCTAATAGACGCTATGACTATAAATTATGTATATATATAATTTATTATATACATATACAAACAATTTAACATATACAATAGACCCGCAGAAGAAATGTTCTGTTTGTAGTTTAAATGTTCTAGAGAACATTAATCATTTAATTCTTCATTGCCCTGCTTATGAGCCGATAAGAGCTAAACATCTTACCTTTCTTACTCATGATGATCCAGAAATTAATTTCCTCAACGCACTCAATAGCAATAATAAATATAAACTCATAGGAATATCTAGATATATTAAGGAAATTCTAAAGTGCCGATAATTTATTTTAAATGAATAAAAGTTAATTATTTTTTATCTTATTTTTTATTCTTTACTTTTTTATTTATTTATTTTTTTTTTATTTTTTTTTATTTTTTTTGTTCTTTTAATAATTTACTTTTCAGTTAATTTACATTTGATTTATGTTATAATATTATGACTCTATTTATTTTAATCATAAGCGGAAGGATTTTATTTATGTTATATTAGTTATATTATTTATTTCTCATATACAGATATTGTTATTTTGCAACTCATTTGCTCATTATAGTTTTTTCATATTAGTAAAATAGTGCAAATATATACTATAACAGCTAAGCAGTTATAAAAGTTAAAATTACTAAAAATAGGACTAACTAAATAAAAATGTAAGCCAACTCCTTTGCTAAGGAGAACTCCTGTATAGCAAATAAAATAATAATAATAATAAATTATATACATATCATAAAATTGTAACGGATCGCTGTCTGTATAGGGTGTCACAAAAATAATAGTCGTCCGTTGGCCAGATGATTCTCCAATGTGTGATCGGAAACAATAACCCCCAAAATAATCCCCGCAAAATAGACCATGAAATGTTATTTATCATATGAAATGCTGTTTGTCAGTGCGCGCTAATCTCAGAAACGGCTTATCCGATTTAGTTTCGGTTTTCACTAATATATTGAGGTAAACTTCATTTAAAATTTAGTGTCTGCTTCGTGTCAATTAAAAAGTAAATACATAAAAAAGTTATGCTAATGTAAAGAATCACGTCTAACATTCAACTATTGTTCACAGGAGACACACCAGAGCTTTTTGTTTTTTCGTCACGAAACTTGGTATAAAGTATTTCCCTAGCAAATGATTGAATGAGTCCGTTAACCAGCAAAATTGGGTCATCTGGAGGTGGGTTTACTCCGGTCCCAAAGTAATTATTTGCCTATAACGGCCGCAATTATTGTTGTATTGCAACGAAACTCGATATTAGTTGTGGATATATCAATAGAAAATATGTTAAAATAAATTAAATCGGCTCATTAGGACGGGGGTTTACTCTGGACCCAAATTACCAACTTGCCACTAACAGCCGTAATCTATCTGTACATATAATAAAATTCTAACGGATCGCTGTCTGTACATGGAAGATATATGGGAGAAAATACTATTGGGGCCTTTATCAACGCAATAGAACCCAAAACAATGATTTTTAGAATTTTTGTCTGCTTGTCTTTATATCTGCTATGCACACTATCGTTTTACAATCCCTAAGGGGTCAGCTTAGTGGCTGCATCACGTTTTAGCAATCCTAGCAGCCTGTATGCTTGATCCTCGATGGCTGTACGCCTGATATCGAGTATAGAGAAGAATTACCGTAAAGTAGATTTTTTTAAAATGTATTTATAATCCAAAATAAATCAAAAGATATATCCAAAAATTCTGCCTAAAAGTCACTATCCACGCGGACGAATTCGCGTGCACAGCTAGTATATATATATATATATATATATATATATATATATATATATATATATATATATTCGATGTTATTTTACGTCGCTGGGGTCATATTTTTGGATGGAACGGCATTTTTCTCCAGCGGTAGTACTCCTCCTCACTTCTTCCTGAAATATTTCGCTAGATTCCTCTCCAGTTTTGTCAGCCAAGTCATTGGCGTTTCTTCCTCGGTGGTTGCCGAGGGAATGACATTTGTTTCGATGTGGGCTTCTTACCTCCTCTCTACCCGCAGTATCGCCGGACCAATGGTATTCCAATCTAACACCAGGGAGCTTCAATATCATTGGTCCGGCGATACTGGGGCTAGAGAGTAGATAGGGCGCCCGGATCGAGAATAATGTCATATAGAGTACATATTAGTTTTAAGTTTATTTGTTTGTTTTAAGTTAGCTTTAAGTTACACCCCTGTGTAGTCCCACCCTACACAACTTTGTCCCCTCCTAGATTTAGTACTTTAGACTAAGTAGGCTTAAGTCCCCCGATTGTAAATACATCCCCCATCTAGTACGTAAGCGTAGAATAAGGTGTAGCCAGCTCCAGGTTCCAATCTGTTGGGCCTGGAGCTCTCTATGTACATATAATAAATTTGGGAGGGTGGGGAAAAAAAATGTCATTCCCTCGGCAACTACCGAGGAAGAAACAACAATGGCTGACGAATCTAGACAGGAATCTAGGAAAATTATCCAGGAAATAGTGAGGAGTGCCACCTCTGGAGAAAAATGCCGTTCCAGCCATATATATATATAATGTGTGCGCGTAATTCTTTGTGAATAAGACTCCAAATTATTTTGCAAAACTAAAAGGGCACTAATTAATGAATCATTATATGGCATTTTTTAAATTTCGGCCTAATATACCATACCTATAAATGAATGAAGTTACATACTATTGTTTTCACTCCTTCAAAGTGTTGACGTACCTGTATTACCTTATTAGCATATTAATCAAAAACTAATTAATTCGTTATCATCTTAAATTCTTTGAGGTTTACAAATGTTTGTTGTATGCTTGAACACTACTAGTGTTTCAACAGCTGTCTTCAAATGACATTTTACAGTTCCTGTAGTTCAGAGAACATTGTGTTTATGTAATGGTAGCTCATGTCGCCTGTTTATATGCCACCTGTAAGTAGGTATTTCACCGTCTGATCCTTTGAATATGTTACAGGTCCGTTTGTTATCCTTTTCATGGGATATTCGTCCAGTGTGGCGAGCCAGTACTATTTTATATCCCCTGCTGCTGTCTCTTAAGCTGGATTTCCACTTTTCAGTTATTTTTGTTGTTTTGCAATATATTGCCAGTCAATCTTGCCAATGATTAATTTCCATTATTTAATTGTACTGCACGAGTTTTGGTGTGTGAAATAGTCCATAGTTTACACAATTTATCGGAATATAATGATATTATTTGAGTATTATTTATAATGTTTGTGTCAACTTGTGGTTGAGGGGGCTCCCGTGGTCTAGTGGCTAGCGCCTTGGATTCATAAGCGGGAGATGGTGGGTTCGATTCCCACCTCCGGCAGGAATTTTCTCATCTCAGGGCTCACTGGGAAAATTCCTCGCTACACCCTGGATGTCGGCGCTAATGACGTAGATGTAGATGCGCCGTAAAAAAAAAAACAAAAAAAAACAAAAACTTAAGGTTGAATAACGAAGGCAAATCAAGTAACTTACGGAAGGATTTAGATGTCGTTGATACAAATGCAAAGTATCGAATGTGAAAATTACACCCTTTTCACAGTCGAAGAAAAAATAATTATCCTGAAACCATTACTGATACTCACCATTCATACGACGCTAGCCAGTGTTCGCTAATGTTCTGGAAGGGACAAGACGGACAAGACAGATATTGAATAAATATTAATCAACGAGATCCCCTAACAGGTACGGGATTATTATTTCACTACCAAAATATTCACCAGAAATAATGTATATGGCAAAACAACGTTTGCCGGGTCATTATATATATATATATATATATATATATACATATACAGTAGACTTTACCTAATCCGGCGTCGTCGATACCGGAGTACAGTCGGATTAGAGAATTCAGTTAGAAGCGGTCACTTAGGTATTTAAATAAACCTTATTATATGAGGATATAATAATATGTATAATTTTTTAATATTGCATATTTAAAATGGTACATATCTTTAAAATTACTTTTAAAAGTTGTACTCCACTCGCGATGAATGTTCGAACTAGACTGGCTAAAATCAGGCCTTCCAGCCGCAGGTGCCTTAGTACAAACATTTATTTTCTTAGTACATACACAAGTTCCTGCCTCTACAACGAAACTTATAAGCCTTCTTTGACTACCATTCAATGAAATACCACGAAACAAATGTTTGGCTAACTGGGAAGGGAAGGTTTTGTAGGAACCCTATAGCCGGTAGGCTCTATATGTGTATATATATATATATATATATATATATATATATATATATATATATATATATATGTATACAGTGGAGTCTCATTTATACGCAATATTCACTTATACGAAAGCTAATTTGTTCCCCTGATATAAATACTTTTCAGTTATACGAACAGACAACAGCTTTTCCACGAAATGTTTACAAAATTACCAGTAACATAATCCCACCACTCTCTCTCATCTCTCTAGTAAGCCAGCCGTGTTCTGTGTTCTCTATACAGTAGTCGTTCTAGTAGCCGTGTTCAATTGTCCTTTCATTTTTTAAAATGAGTAAAAAAACAAGAAGAAAACTTTTTTTTGAAGACAAAATAAAAATACTAAAAGAAGTTGATTATAACCCCAACGAAACAAAAATACACATAGCTAAACGGTTGAAATTACCTTTGTCAATCCTTGCGACTATTATCGGTAAGAAGAAAGGAATCGAGGAGAATTTTCTGACAGGAAACTTGAAAATATAATAATGTACAATGTTATCTAACAACAAAATCTGTACAAACAGTAAAATTGTGACTTTTTTTTATTATTTTTAAACAGTCGCGAAACATAGTACTATTCAGTTATACGAAATATTCACTTATACGAAACCTTTTCTGTTCCCCTCACTTTCGTATATGTGAGACACCACTGTATATATATATATATATATATACACACACACACACACACACACACACACACACACACACACACACGCGCGCGCGCGCGCGCGCGCAATTGTATTTTCTAGTTCTACTTCCCCTTATAGATTTAATTGTTATTTATATTTTTGTGATCAGATCTGTAGCCCTGAGGAATCTCAATGTTCTCTGACACAATTCATGGTCGTCTCCAAGTATGTCAAAGAGAGTACCATGAATGTCCAGTTGATTTCGAATCTCCTCGTAGGCTCTACAGTCCGTGAAAATATGTTTAATTGTTAGATCTTCACCACATACTGTACATTCAGGCCTTTCTTCCCGTCTGAATAAATAAGAATGGGTGAGATTAGTGTGGCCAATTCGCACTTCCGACAGAACCACCTCATCCCGCCTACTGTCTTGAGATGAGGTTTTCCATGCCGAGGTAGTGGATTTTATCTCTCTTAATTTGTTGTCTCTTTTTCTATTCCATTCATATTGCCACATTGAGTGAATATAATATTTTAAATGAGTAACAGCATCCGACTGTAGGATGTGCGAGTAAGGAATGCCATCTTTAATTGCTTTTTTTGCTGCTAAATCCGCTTTATCGCTGCCGCTTATATTATTGTCGCTCGGAATCCAGCAGAAAGTGACGTGTCGATTTCTTTTGTAATGAAAATCTATTCCCTCAATAAGGTCTGAAATGATCGCATTGCGGGAATAGAAGTTTTGTATTGAAAGGAGAGAAGACAGAGAGTCTGTGTATATAACTAGGTTATTAGTATTATGATTTAAACTATTTACTGCTTTGCTTAATGCAAGTAGCTCTGCTGTGTAAATGGAACTAAGATTTGGTAGAGATAGCATCTGTATTCTGGCATTATCCAGCATCGCACATCCTACGCTATCATGAGTTTTGGAGCCATCTGTGTATATCTCTATTGCTCCATGATACTTCAATCTGTTTCTATTGAATTTAGCCTGAAATATCATAGGAGCGGTATCTCTTTTGATGTACCTAGTAAGTGAGAGATCGATTTTAGGAGCTTGAAGAGTCCAAGGTTCGAGATTTGGAAATGCCAGCTGATGAAGTTTGCTTAGATCGAAATCCACATTGGACAGTAATCTTATGGATCTATGTATAAATTGGTTGCTGTTAGCAAGGTTGTTGTTATCATTAAAATATATATTCCTGAAATTGTGATTTAATGGGTGATACGGAGATGTAATTATTTTTACGAAGTAAGATAAGGCCAGAAAATCTCTTCGATACTGCAAAGGAGGCTCACCAGCATCTACCAATATACTATTGGCAGGGCTTGTCCGGAAAGCACCCGTTGCTATTCTCAGACCAGAACTATGAATACTGTCCATAATTTTTAAGGTTCTGGCACTGGCAGATCCATAAGCCACACATCCATAATCCAATTTCGATCTAATCAAACTTCTATAAAGTATTATCATACTCTTACGATCGGCTCCCCATTTAGTGTTGCTTAGAACTTTAAAAAATTCAAAGAGTTTAAGCATCTCTTTTTTAATTCTTTTAAATACGGTGCCCATGAAAGTGTGTAGTTGAAGGTTAGACCTAAGAACCGAGCTTCAGGTTGAATCTGGATTTCCGCCCCATCTATATTAAGTGGAGGCAACTCCAATATTCTACGTCGGCTAAAAAGAACCCCCACTGACTTGCTTATTGATAATTTAAAACCATTCTCATTAAGCCACGTAGAAACATTGCAAAGGGCTCTTTGAACTTCGGTAAAACAGGAAGCTACACTTTCATGAGCACATTATATTGTTAAATCATCAGCATACAACATTCCGAAAACCGGAGCGTGTATCTGATTGAGGACCTCGTTTATGGCAACGCAGAATAGTGTTGCACTCAAGGCACTGCCCTATGGAACACCATTCTGCTGAACAAAAATATCAGAAAACGTTGAACCGCATCTTACATAGAAAGATCGGTCATTTAAAAAAATTTGAACGAACTTCAGCATGTAACCGTCAATCCCGTTCCTTGTGAGTGAGTTTATAATATGCCGCCTCCAAGTGCGATCAAAAGCACTTTCTACATCAACAAAAACCGCTAAGAGTCTCATTTTAGCTTTAAAAGCGTTATGAATAGCATTTTCCAGGCCCACTAAGTTATCAGTAGTACTCCTGTTCTGCCTAAATCCACTCTGCCAAGGATGGAGGTAACTATGTGTTTCCAAGTACCATTGAAGTCTTTTAACCACAAGTTTCTCCAATAGTTTTCAGAGCGAAGATGTGAGAGATACAGGACGATAACTAGCAACTTTGTCGGCTGGTTTATTAGTTTTCAAAATCGGGACAATAATGGCAAGCCTCCAATCGTTCGGAAATTCACCTTGTGAATAGATACGGTTAAAAACTTTTAAAATAATCATTTTACTTTGCATGGATAAATTTTTAATCATAGTTATGCATATTTGATCAATGCCGGGCGCAGTTTCTTTACGGGAATTCAGAGCTAAATTGAATTCATTGATTGTAAAAGAGAAGTTGAGCGGGTTATTTGGATCATAATTAATTATTAATGGCTCTGCCTCTTCATCATTTTTAATTCGTAAAAATTCCTCAGAGTAATGAATCGATGATGAATTGTTTTGAAAATAATTGCCGAAAGTATTCGCTATGGAGTGAGGTTCTGTATACTGATTGTTATTATGATTTATTTTATTTACCGATTTTGAGAAACTTCGCCCTTCAATCTTTCTAATGGTTTCCCAGACTTGGGATGAAGGAGTACTAGTGTTTATTTTTGATATGAAGTCTTGCCATGATTTCCTTTTACTTTGTTTAATAATAAACCTAGCGTGGGTCCTGGCACGCTTGTAAGCCTCAAGAGAGTCTGAACAAGGTCTTGATTTAAATCTACGGAGGGCCTTTTTCCTGTTTTTAACTGCGGTTTCACAGTCTGTTGACCACCATGGAACAAGAACCTTTTTTAGGCAAGGTTTGGTTTTGGGTATTGATTGGTTAGCGGAATCTATTATCAATTTATTTATAGATTTAATCATTATGTTGATATCAGGATGATCAATATTTATTTTCATGAGATCTGCTAGATCCTGAAAAAGCTGCCAATTAGCTTCTTTGAGTTTCCATTTAGGGCAGGGATAGGACTGTGGAACTCTGTCAACTGTCTCTATTGTAATAGGGAAGTGATCACTGCCATAACTATCCTCCGACACTGTCCACGTGAAACGAGGAGAGAGCCGGGGAACAGTTATGGATAAATCAATGCTAGATAGTGTGCCTGAGGAAAAGCAAATATGTGTAGGAGATGGAGAGTTAAGGAAGCAAAGGGTATTTTCTTCCAAAAACTCATCCACAGTCCTGCCCCTGTGGTCCAAATTAGTACTAACCCAGCTGAGGCTATGGGAGTTAGCATCAGTAAGAATTAAACAAGGGTGAGGTAATTGATTGTAAAGATTATTGAGATCATCTGTAGTGAATTGTAAGCTAGGTGGAAGATATAAGGAGCAAAGAGTAAATTCAAATGGCTGATGAATACGGACAGCAACTGCTTGCAGATGTGTGTCCAAAGCAACATCGGAGAATGGAATATCATTAGATATTACAATGCACACACCTCCGCAAGCAATCAGTCCTTCGGTAAAATCTTTCCGAATGATATTAAAATTTTTAAAGGTGAAATCTTCATTAGGTTTGAGATGTGTTTCTTGTATGCATGCTATGTCAAAGGCTACATCACGTAACAGTAATAACAGATCATTTCTGTGAAATTTAATACCATTTATATTCCACTGAGCAATGAGTACCATTTGAGTAATTCGGAAAAAAAGAATAAAAATAAATTTTTATTTGGTTATGATAAATGAAAAAAAATGTTCTGTTTAATTAAGTTGATTAATATAAAATAAAAAGTTATAAAGATATACAATTTAAATTGATAATGTAATAATGTTGATATCTGTTACTGGTAATCTATTATCTACTATTACTATTTATGACTTCCTGTTTCTTTCGGCGGCCTCTCGTATTAAGAGGGCCTTCAGGGTTTTTAGGCGTATTCGAGTTTACATTATTTGAACTGTGTTGGGTGACTATAGATTTTGCGTTTTCAGGGGATTCAGGATATTTCTGGTGCGAATTTGAAATTTCAGTGTTAACATCTGAGAGATTATTTACCTTAAGATTACTATTTGCTTTCGAAGTCTCACGCTTTTTATCAGTCAGAGGGCTGGGATCGCTTTCGCAGGTAGAAACTTGTTGGACCAATTGTTCTTTCATGGATTGCTCCATTTTATTTAATAAAAATTCAATAGTGGTTGTAAGTTTCTCCACCTGTGAAAGTACCGAGTCCCTACTAGATGGCACGACAACTGTCTCAGCAAACGATTGTGCTTGAAACTGCTTGGGAGGTTCACTTCGGCTTAAAACATTATCAGCTTGTCTATAGGACAGCTTTTCTTGAACTCTCAGTTCCTCTATTCTCCATTCCTTTCTATAAGTTTCACACTTGCTAGACCAGGAAGGATGAGGGCCATTACAATTTATACACTTCATTTCAGACACACACTGTCCTTCATGTTTACTTTGACTACATTTACCACACAGCATGTTTTTGCAATTCACTCGAGAATGTCGAAATGAATAGCAATGAAAACACTGTAACGGTTTAATGTATGCTCTCACTTTAATGGAAACGAAGTCCAAGGTAATTCTTTGCGGTAATTCTGGCTTTTCAAATAAAATATTAAAAGAATAAGTGGCTGATTTGTTATTATTTATTGTTCTGTAAATGCGTTTTACACTTACAACGCCCTGAGATGTCAATTCACTTTTTAGCTCTTCATCAGAACAATTTTGAAATTGTTCACATGTAATTATACCTTTTGAAAAATTTATGAGTAGTTAATTTGATATCATATCCCTCAAATGTTTTGACATTATTGATGTTAAAATAATCTTTTTCATTATTAATTTCAAGAAGAATACTTCCATTTTTTTGAAATGTTACTTGAGTAAGTGGAGCATACGATTTAACAAAGCGGCACACCTTAAATGGGCTGAAATTTTTAAAAGATTTACCGTCCTGACCGGTGAAATCCATAATTAAAACGGGCCCCTTCGTATGTAGAGAGGAAGGAAAGGCGCCAAAAACGTCTGCGCTTTGCAGGCTCTAGGTCTAACGAGAGGCTCAAGTGCGTGCAGAATTTGGCGCAATTCTCACCTGTAATTAATTCAATAGATGTAAATTACTCCGTCGAAGTCCTGCGAATGATGAGGCCTAAATAGAATCCGTCGGCGCATTATGCCTATAATAGCCAGGCAACCTTGAGGCGCCGAAAATAATAGCCAAGTTCATGGTCCTCAAAAAACCTTGAGGCACAACGAGATTCACGGATCATGAAACAGGAAACCATGAAAAAGATACTTTCAAAATCTAGCGTGTTATCTTCAATAATCTTCTGCTTTTATCTTCTCCCAGGATGATTAGAGGTTCACTTGAACTTTGTGGAGGTCATTCCAATATCATTTAGTGGATTATTAGCAAAGGTAATTTTTTTCTTTTAATTTTCAAAATTTATCTTAAAGATTACACTAATTAAAAAGACATTGGAATTATGAGGAAGTAAAATGTAAAAACTAATGTTTTGCCTTTAATGTGCATGATACTCAAGAGATGATAAAAAAAAAAAAAAAAGTCCGACTCGTAGGAACTGCATCATCTTAGCGCGGTTCCGTTCTTATCCCTAGTCTCATTTGGAATGATTAGAATAGAAACAGTTATTATTTTGGTTCCACATTTCTTGAAAGGTCTTGATTTATGATGTTACCTGGATGGGTCGGCCAACCCTAGAAAGGCCCCCGCTAGGCAGTTGAAAAGCTATATCTTGGAAATCCATATTTCTAACATTAAATTGTTTTTCTTATTCTACTTAACCTGTTTTATTTTCAAATACATTATCCAACTATAAGCAATTAAAAAATAACAAGGAATAAAAACAGACAAAAAGAACAGTTCGAAAAAGCGAAATCAATTACTTTGAAGTTTTAAGCACTTATTTCTCTGATTGACATCGCCTAATCAAAACTTTCTTCAGAACCTTTTTTGTAGAGCATTTAGTAAGCTTTCTAATAGTAATCTTCCGTTTACTAAGATTCTCAGCCGTTTTCGAGATATTAAGGAAAATATACGAAGGGGGCCTAATAGATATTCATACGGCATCTGAGAATCCCAAGATTCCGTAAAAACAAAATATTTTTTTCTAATTATACGTATCCCGTTTTATTGACAAATACATTTGACTACTACATATAAGCAATTACAAAAATAACGAGCAGTGAAAAAAACTAGATCCGTTTAAATAAACGAAACTAACTAACTAAGTTTTAAGCACTTATTTCTCCTAATATGACCATCCCATCAAACATTTCTTGAAAACTTCTTGAAGATCTCTTGTAGAGAATTTAGTAAGCTTTCGAACTGTTACACTTTCCAATTTTTCCTAACCGTTTTCGAGATATTAATGAAAGTATACGAAGTTCCCAAAACGTTTCATGTCTCTTAATAAAACATTTTATTCTAACTCTTCCTTATCTCCAAACGTAACCAAAATTTCAACATATTAGTTTTGATGAAATTCGAACATGCAGAAAATGTTTCAACTGAATCCAATGATTTTAAGTACCCAAGCCAAAAACGTTATTCAACAACTATTTTTCCAATTTTCTCGAAAATGTTTAAAACTATCGCCTTAAAAAAGGTTTCATTCGTTTTCCTAGGCCCAGAAGCCTATAAAACGAGTACTTGCAAGCATATGAAGTAAGCGGAACGATTTATTTCGCGAGACATTCGCTCCAAAAACCATGTTCCGGTAGGAGGATTCTGCTGGTTAACGAACTTGACCTTTAAAATTAGATGAAAGATTTTTGTACCAAATTTCATCAAAATCGGATCATTCGTCTGGGATGTAGAGACCGAACAGACATATATATATATATATATATATATATATATATAGTATATTTTTTATACTCCTTGTTTTATACTAATTGTTTTAAGTTAACGTGAATTATTTATATGTAACCTAACTAAAATACTAAATTGAACAAAATTAACTAAGATAAGAAAAAAAAAACATACATGTGATATACTGTACCTTGTATGATACATGCAGTACAATAAACGGCCTTCTAAAAGGGGTACTTTTAGAAGGAATATATATATATATATATATATATATATATATATATATATATATATATACATTTGGATGGAACGGCATTTCTCTCCAGCGGTGGTACTCCTCCTCACTTCTTCCTGGAATATTTCGATGGGTTCATCTCCATCTTCTTCAGCCAGGTGTTTGTTGTTTCTTCCTCGGTGGTAGCCAAGGGAATGACATTTTTCTCGATCTGGGCGCCTTTTCTCCTCTCTAGCCCCAGTATCAGCGGACCAATGATGTTGAAGCTCCCTGGTGTAGTTGGGATTCTGGCCGTTGGTAGCGCTGATGGTATTGCGTCTTTTTTTCTCCTGCTTCGATTTTCCTCGCCGCAAGGTTTTATATGTTTGATGTTATTTTTCGACGCTGGGATAGTATTTTTGGATGGAACGGCATTTCTCTCCAGCGGTGGTACTCCTCCTCACTTCTTTCTGGAATATTTCGATGGCTTCATCTCCATCTTCTTCAGCCAGGTGTTTGTTGTTTCTTCCTCGGTGGTAGCCAAGGGAATGACATTTTTCTCGATCTGGGCGCTTTTTCTCCTCTCTAGCCCCAGTATCGGCGGACCAATGATGTTCAAGCTCCCTGTTGTAGTTGGGATTCTGGCCGTTGGTAGCGCTGATGGTATTGCGTCTTTTTTTTTCTTTTTTTTTTCTCCTGCTTCTATTTTCCTCGCCGTAAGGTTTTATATGTTTGATGTGAACATTAACGAAGAAGCAAGGAAGAAATGCTTCGGACTTACGGATATCATCAAGGAGACAACTGTCGTGACTGAAAGGATACAATATCTTCAGGACTGCAAGAAGAATCACATTTTTCCGGGATTTATTGTAAAAAAAAAAATCAATTTTAAATTTATGATAGATCGATTATCGATCAGCTGACTATTTGGCACCATATTGGATTCGTTCAGTCAATGACCAGTCTAGACGAGGCCCTGCTAGTGGAAGGTTCCATTCCTCAGGTTGAGGAGGTTTAATGTTTAAGTGTGTTCCCCTGAAGAGGCACCAAAAAGGGTGCGAAACATGTAGGGAAGATAAATAAAAAGTGTAAAAGTGTGTGGCGATATTTTATTGACCTTCCACCTTATTCGCCAGTTATATATATTTGAGCTAAGGGTCATTTGATGAATAATTATTAAATTGAGGTTAAAAAGTAAATTTTCTAATAATTGAAACAACAAAATAAAACTATTATCATTTTGTTTACAAGATTTGCTTCATCAATTTCAGAAAAAATGTGATATTATGTAATTCAAATAACGAAAAAACTCTTGGACTTCGGTTACGTAAATTGTGAAGTATGAATCCCCATTTATGTAACCTTAAGCGGAACAAAATATTGTTCAAGTCGTGGAGCTTACATAAGAGCTAAAGTATCTCCTTTTTCCGTGCACTTACGATGGAGAGCCGACAATCGTAAGTGAAGAGGGGTCTTCAGAGTGAGAATAGGTACGGCTCTTTCAGATGAGTTTTTACAGGAGAATGGGGTGCCTCACGGAGGTATACTGAGTACGACTCTCTTTAATATCGCAATAAATTCCGTTACTAGATCTATGGAAGTGATTCTCCCGCCATCTCAACGCTCGCTTTAGGAAAACACTGTTACCAATATCTTTCTTATTTTCTGAGCTTTACTAAAATACTCATTCCACCCTTAAATATACTTAAAAATCAAAAGTGTGGTAAATAGTGACAAAAACCCGTTTTACAGAACAAAACTAACGCTTTCGTTGTTTTAAGCACTTATTTCTCCATCTGACATCGCCCCATCGAAAATTGCTTCAGAATCTTTTTTGTAGAGAATTTAGTAAGCTTTTGAATGGTTGTATTGTCCTTTCCCCGATTTCTTAACCGTTTTGAAGATATTAAGGAAAATGGGGTCTCCCCGTGGTCTAGTGGCTAGTGGCTTAGATTCATAAGCGGGAGATGATGGGTTCGATTCCCACCTCATCTCACGTCTCGTTGGGAACATTCCTTGCTGCATCCTGGATGTCAGCGCTAATGGCCTAGATGTCGATGCGTAGAAATGTGGGGTGGAAAATTTTCAGCTATGTTTTTCCGGAAAATTTTCCACTTAAAAAAGGCAATTTTTTGGTAAATTTGTCCTAGGACATATATGTGCTAACCATATTCTGTTAAATTAGCTAATTTCTGAACCATTTAAACAAAAACTACAGGTTATAATTCAACTTTTTAACCCACATGAATAAAATTAAATGTGATAATGTTTTACCTAGAAATTGTCATATTGCTTATGTTATAACTCATAAAAAGGCAATTCACCCTATTTCAGAATAAAGGAGCACTAACAGAAAATAAATCACTCCTTTCTCTTAACAATTAATAAACAAGGTTGTAGCGGAAACCAGAAGAAGGCTCCACCACTCTGTAATAGCTGCAACAGTTTTAAGAAAATTCCCCTCATGTAAACAACACTAGATTGGAATTTAAAAATAAAAATAAATAAATTAAAAAAAAATCATACTCCTCTTTGTCAGGAATAATGGTTAACCAGAAAAAAAAACAAATTTGTGGACTCACAAATCTTCTACATTTTGTAGAAGTCCATGAAAGACAACAAAATTATAGTTAAATGCAAATAAATTGAAAGATTAACACAAAGCAAAGCTCCTATCAGTTTCACAAAACCTTCATTTGATGGCAATGTCATCTTTTCAAATTCTGCTTCTTCTTCTGAGCAGAGAGAGAAAAAAGTTATTTTTGAGAAAAAAAAGTTTAGTTTCCCAACTATATTGGGTTACTTTCCACACAAAGTACTTATCAACCAGTAGGCATAGGAACTAAAGTTAAAAAGTTATATATATATACGTGTATATATATATATATATATATATATATATATATATATATATATATATATATATAAAATATGCAAATCGATCAAACAACAAACTAATTAAACAAAAACTAAAAATATAGTGATGAAAATATTTGTAAAAATGTTTAAAACATAAATTAATAATACAAATAAAATTGAAGGAACGCACATTTTCGAATTCTTCATTTCATTTAAAAAAATCATAGTGTTCCACAGTTAGATGCTTGTAAAATTGCGATCAAAATCATATATTATATTTAATTTTTCCCCATAAATTCTTGAATGTATAAACTTCGATCATTTTTTCTGATTTTCAACACATTTTGCTCTAAAGGGAACAATTAGAACCTGATTTAGAAAACTTTCCTTACGATTCCATTTATTCCTCTGACTCCATTGATGACATGGTTAACTCCTTAACTCATCACCTCCACTTCCTTTTAGATTCCCATTGTCCTCTTCAAACCCGCCGGTTCAACCGTCCTCCTGCTCCCTGGCTTACACCCGAGCTCAAATCATTAATAAAAAGAAGAGAAGCAGCGAGAAGAAAATTTAGACGGACCCGTCTTCCTCAAGATTACTCCTCCTACAAATACTTGCTTAACCTCACCCAATCCTCCATACGTCGAGCTAAGTCCCTCTACGTCCACCAAACCCTATCCAATGCTCCTGACTCTAAAACAAAATGGCCAATCCTTCGTAAACTTTCCCTTTGCAAAAATAACCGTCCTTGCTCTATCTCATTATCCCCTGATGTTCTTAATGCTCACTTTGTATCTTCTCCCTCAGTCATATCCAGTCCTCCTATACCTTCCAAACTACCTTTTAATTCCAACAACTTCTACTTCTCCTATATTACCCCAGAAGATCTTCTAACCGCGGTCCTTCAATCCCGAACCAATGACTACGGTCCAGACTCTGTTCCCGTTAAACTGATTAAGGCCTGCTTACCCGCAATCCTTCCTATCCTTCTCCACATATACAACTATTCCCTTCAAAACGCGACTTTTCCTTCTCAATGGAAAACAGCGTTGGTTCGCTCTCTTTCCGTCCTATCTCCCTTCTATCCAATCTTTCCAAACCTTTAGAGCGCCTGGTCCAATCTCAAGTATCCACCAACCTTGAACAAAATAATCTCCTTAACCCTCTCCAGTCTGGCTTCCGTCCGTCATACTCCACTCAATCAGCGCTCATAAAAATCACCCATGACATTCAAACTGCCATCGATAACCAACAGCTCACTATTCTAGTTCTCCTAGATTTTTCAAAAGCATTTGATACCGTAGACCATCAAATCCTCCTCACCAAACTCCAATATCTTTTCTTTTCCAACAGTGCCATTAGCTGGTTCCAATCCTTTCTATCCAATCGATCCCAATACGTGGACATCCACGACAGCAATCCCTCTAGCCCTCTTCGTCTTTCCCGGGTGTACCCTAGGGCTCCTCGTTATCCCCAACTCTATTTTCTGTTTACATCAATGATCTTCCTCTTTCCAGAGTTCATTCCAAGTTCCATCTTTACGCTGACGATACCCAAATCTACCTATCCTTTAAGCCCTCTTTGCTACGAGATGCTGTAGACAAGCTGCAAGTAGATCTTAATAACATCAATGCTTGGGCCGCAGCTAATAAGCTTTCCCTGAATCCAGACAAATCCAAAGCCATTGTTATAGGCTCCCAGTCCCTCATAAGTTCTACTTCCCCTTTTCCAGCCCTTTACCTTAACAGCATCCCTATAAAATATTGTAAATCAGTTAAAAATCTAGGGATCATATTTGATCAGAACCTTTCCTGGAAAAATCATATTTCCCAAATTTCCCGTCGGTCCATATTTATCCTGAGACATCTCAACCTCTCCCGCCATCTCCTGCCAACAAAGACCCGTCAACTGCTCGTAACCTCCCTATTATTCCCCCAGTTTGACTATGGTTGTTTGGTGTACGGTGGACTTTCTGGCGATCTCGAGGCAAAACTCAAACGCCTCATGAACTGTTTCATTCGTTTTATCCTCGGGATCCCCAGAGACTCCCACATATCACATTTCTACCAGGAGCTAAATTGGCTATTCCCTCTTTATCGTCGTCAGTACTTCCTCGGCTCAGTCCTTTACCAAGTAATTCAGTCCCGTAGACCGTTTATATATTTCAACTTCTTAAATTTAAATCCTCAGTTTACTCCCGTAACACCCGACCTCGTCCTTCCGATCTTTATATTCCTTCCCACCGAACAGCACTATTCGAAAAATCATTCGTCACCCGTGCCACCTCGCTATGGAATTCCTTGCCTTCGTTTGTCCGCCATTCTACCAACCTAGAAACCTTTAAATCCGGACTCTTCCACCACCTTCTATCCCTTCAAGTTTTACCCAACACCTAGTCTATATTGAAGCTGTACACTATATATTGATACTGATAGCATTTTTAAGTTTATACGTAAAATTTAAAATTATTTTGTAATTTCAAAATTATTCCTAAGGGACTTCTGTCCCGGAATAAGAATAAAACTTTTCATTCATTCATTCATTCAAAGGGAGGAAACCCGCTTATGAAGACACAATCCAGAAGTGCTGACTGTAAGTCTCATTTCAGAACCCATTGATATATATATATATATATATATATATATATATATATATATATATATATATATATATATGGACCGAATTTGATGAAATTTGGTATAAACATCTTTTTTCTAATTTAAAAGCCGTAAGAATCCGTCACCAACACATGCGAAAACAGGCATTTCAGTCAAAAGTTTTCCGAAAAATTGTTAATGCCCCTTTCTACGCCTCCAACAAAACCCTTCACAACACCTTAACATCCTATTTGTCCTCGACCTCGCTAAAGCCTGTTTCCAAGTGTTCCATTCCAAATTGTCTCACCATCCTAATCCTGAAGGTCTATCCTTATCTTCCCAATTCCATCCAGACAATCCTCCCAGGCGGCTTAAGAGACAGTGGCCCCGAGATAATTTACTTTTCTGATCATATAGGAATCATTAAAATATTTGTTTACACAGCTCTGAAAGTGCTTCTTTCACATTTTGTATTTTTTTTATTTTATTTTATTTTTGCCATTTTTGTCAATTTGTACATACATATCTGTACCAACATACTTGATAATTGCACTTTCATAATTGTACAGATTTAAAAAAAAAAAAAAACAAAAAAAAAAAACGTTTTCTAGAAAAATGGAAACATAGTTTTTGTAACTCATTTTTGGTTTGGGTACTTAGAATTGTGAGAATCAGTTGAAATATTTTATACATGTTTGAAATTCATCTATACTAAGGTGTTTAAAAGTTTGTTACGTCTGGAGTTAATGACGTATTAAAAAAAAAAAAAAAAAAAAAAAAAAAAAAAAAAAAAAAAAAAAGTTATCCTTAATATCTTGAAAACGGTTGGGATATTATGGTAAATGGAACATAACCATTGGAAAGGTCACTACATTCTATAGAAAAAAAGTTTGTAAAGTAATTTTCGATTGGGCGATGTCAATCGGAGAAATAAATGCTTCAAAATTGTTAGTTTTGTTGATTTCAACGGGGTGTTGTCACCGTTTACCTATCGTTTTAATTGAATTTAATAGTGCGAACATAGAGAATGCGGGAGAGTCATTTCCGCTTAGGATACTGTCAGTTTACAGTTGTGGTGCCTTAAACTTCCTTCTCTTGGAGATTCTATTCCATTACTAATGACTAGAGCCCGGAAGTTAGGCAAAATGCCTTTTTTTATCTGAATGGATATATTGAAGAATCAGATAGAAATAAATATGTTTCAGTGCATTTAGGAAGTGTAAAGACAATTTTTATTTTGCCTTTTTTGGCTATTTTAAGATTTAATGCCTTTTTTACTATTTTTTTCTGGGATTTAAACATTTTAAAAAGCACCGTTCATCGAAGACAAAAAAGTTTGCACAAGTTAAATTACATATATCCGTCACAAATATCTATTCGAGAGCTCATTTTCCCAACTTCCTTAGTAGAAGGAATGATGAAGCATAATGAATACCAGGATAGAGACAGGATGAGAGAAGTACGTCACTTCTTCTTCCTCACACCCCTTTTGCTGTGACGATGGTTAGTTAACTGGTACTCCGGATTTCGAAATATTAAGATATTGCAGAGGAAGGGAGGAAATAACTTCCCTCTACAATTATAAAATAAGCTGTTAGTCTACTGTTGAACTTCTTAAAGACAGCTCGTGTGTTCGTTCTCACTTATTTATCATGCCGAAAGTTTCATCGTTGCGTGGTAAATTACATAGCTATGTTCGCGAATTCGGTTCGGATTTACTTTCTACTGATGGAGCTATACTCTTCTGCAAAGTCTGTGAAAAATCTATCAATCACGATAAAAAGTATTTTATTACTCAACATTTCGCAACAACGAAACATAAATCTAGGATAAATACTATTGGTCCTAAGATTAATTTAATTGCAACAGCAGGTACAACATCCAGCAGGCAATCTCAGTTTTCCCTGGATCTATGCAAAGCTTTCTTGGACTCAGGAATTCCGTTCTGGAAACTGGAAAACCAATCCCTGAGGACATTTCTGCAAAAGTACACTAAAGAAGAGGTTCCATCAGAATCCACGTTAAGAAAAACGTATTTAAATATCACCTTTGAAGAGACGATGCAGAGGATTCGACTCAGAGTTGCAGAAAAGAAGATCTGGATCTCCATTGATGAAACAACGGATGCAATGGGACGTTACATAGCCAATGTTATCATTGGAACCATGGAAGCAAAGCAAACTAACTTATCATCAGTATATCTTTTGACGACAGAGGAGATGGAGAGAGCAAATGGTACCACAGTGGCACAGTTGTTTACCAATTCACTAATGCTACTCTGGCCGGACGGAATACGGCATGATGATGTCCTACTTTTTGTCACAGATGCAGCACCTTACATGAAAAAAGCAGCTAAAGCCTTACGAGTTCTCTTTCCTAAAATGCTCCACCTCACTTGTCTAGGAAAATCTTCCTAAAATCACCCTCTCGAATCCGGGCTTTTAAGGACATAGCACCAGAGCTGGCTTTACCTCCTCAGCCAGTTCTTACCAGATGCACGGAGAAACAAAACAGCCTGCCGGCAGCCTGAAAACTGTGACTCAGTGCCAGTATTTTGAAATAGGACATTTTAGTCTAAAATAGGATTCCACATATTTCAGCCTAAAATAAGATTCCACTAGTTAGAGTGCCCGCACTTTATAATAGAGTGCTGGAATGCTAATTCTGCATCCTATAGTTGAGTTCTCACACCCAAAGCTAGCATCCAACAATAGAGTGCTAGCACTCTACTTACGAGTGCGTACCCCTAGACTTTAGATTGCTGGCACTCTGATACTGGCTTCTAGCAGCCTACACATATAGGCTGCGAGCATCCTGATGTTTGCTTCCTGTATCCTACCCATACTTTATTATGTGGATAAAAAAGAACAAAGGTAAATTCAGAGTAATAATAATGAGAGTTTATTTGGGTGTTATTTACATATACACTTCTTAACGAGTAGATATTTACAAGTAGGTATGAGGTATACACTTTTTAACAAATATAGATATTTACAAGTATTAGGTACAATGTACTTATGAACAATATTGAACAAGTAGGTCTAGAAATAATTTTTTTTTTGTTTTCATGACACTTATAGCCGTATTCATAAAGCCGAAGACAGTTGATTTCAGCATCTGTTCAAACAGAAACAAAAAGAAATTTTTATTAATAACAAAAGAAAAGTTGATGTTGTGTTTTAAATTAAAAAGAAACATAAATAGGCATTTTTTCTAGTTTAAAATGTCGCAGTAAATTCAAAGCTGCCAGGGAATTACAAAATAAATATAAAATAAGGTTTTTGTCTATGGATATGATCATAAATGAAGGAACTCTAGAAACAGAATGGACACCAAAATAAAAGTCTACTAATACAATTTTGAACTAATATTCTAGCCGTATTCTAGGAACGTATAAAAAAATACTTCCATCAGTTCTCAGCTTACCAGGCTTATTGAACTCCATCTTCAGTTGGTTCTATACCCGCAGCTCCATGTTATATTAAGGGAATATATTCTTGAAAAACAAACTCAATTTTCTTCATTCTATTGTATATAACATCTGTTTTTAAATTTAATAATAAAAACAAGAGCCTGAACTCTGTTCTGGCGGTACAGTCTGCATCCCGCTTTAGGCTTCCAATACCTGCTGTCTTATATAGGATTCCTTAACTGAGAAAGGAACTTAAATGTAGAATGCATACAGGCTCTTGTTTTTATTATTAAATTTAAAAACATATGTTATATACAATAGAATGAAGAAAGTTGAGTTTGTTTTTCAAGAATATATTCCCTTAATATAACATGGAGCTGCGGGTATAGAACCAACTGAAGATGGAGTTCAATAAGCCTGGTAAGCTGAGAACTGATGGAAGTATTTTTTTATACGTTCCTAGAATACGGCTAGAATATTAGTTCAAAATTGTATTAGTAGACTTTTATTTTGGTGTCCATTCTGTTTCTAGAGTTCCTTCATTTATGGTCATATCCATAGGCAAAAACCTTATTTTATATTTATTTTGTAATTCCCTGGCAGCTTTGAATTTACTGCGACATTTTAAACTAGAAAAAATGCCTATTTATGTTTCTTTTTAATTTAAAACACATCATCAACTTTTCTTTTGTTATTAATAAAAATTTATTTTTGTTTCTGTTTGAACAAATGCTGAAATCAACTGTCTTCGCCTTTATGAATACGGCTATAAGTGTCATGAAAACAAAAAAAATAAAAAATTTATTTCTAGACCTACTTGTTCAATATTGTTCATAAGTACATTGTACCTAATACCTAATACTTGTAAATATATATATATTTGTTAAAAAGTGTATACCTGTAAATATCTACTTTTTAAGAAGTGTATATGTAAATTACACCCAAATAGAGTCTCATTATTATTACTCTGAATTTACCTTTGTTCTTTTTTATCCTCATAATAAAGTCATCTCTCTGTAGGCTGCTAGCATCCTATATGGATAGGGTCAATGTAACCCATCCAAATAGGATGCTAGCAGCCTATAGGGGTAGGATACAGGAAGCAAACATCAGGATGCTCGCAGCCTATATGGGTAGGCTGCTAGAAGCCAGTATCAGAGTGCCAGCAATCTAAAGTCTAGGGGTACGCACTTGAAAGTAGAGTGCTGGGCACTCTATTGTTGGATGCTAGCTTTGGGTGTGAGAACTCTACTATAGGATGCAGAATTAGCATTCCAGCACTCTATTATAAAATGCGGGCTTTCTAACTAGTGGAATCCTATTTTAGGCTAAAATATGTGGAATCGTGTTTTAGACTAAAATGTCCTATTTCAAGATACTGGCACTGAGTCACAGTTTTCAGGCTGCCGAAAAGTAGCCTGAAAGTAGATGCGAGCAGCCTGTTTTTTTTCTCCGTGTGGGGAACCTGGATCTCAGCAGTAATATATTACTGCAACAACTTGGACAAGATACGTGAGGTAGTTCATGCAGTATCAGTAGACGAAGTTAGTTCAGTTCGCGAGGTAAAAAAGTTGCTGGACCAAGAAGAGCTTAGCAATGATCTGGCATTTATAAAAGCACATTATAGTGTGATACCGGAAGCAATCTTGAAGTTAGTGAAAAGAGATGATTCGCTGGTATCATCTATGGGGATCTTCGAAGATGCTGTAAATCAACTGCTCCAAGCACCAGGAGAAAAAGGAAAGAGTGTCAGTGAAAAAGTTAAACGTATTCTGAGTGCTAATGTGGACATCGAAAAAATTAAGAACATTCGTAATGTTCTGAAAGGCGAAAATTCTGTTTTAACTGGCATGTGTCCTTTCGACGTAGCTTGTTTCAAATTTGCGCCTATCACTTCAGTGGAAGTAGAACGTTCCTTTTCCATGATGAAAAACATTCTTTCTGACAAGCGTCTGTCTATGACAGTTGATACTTTAAAAAAGCATCTTGTTGTAGCTTGTAATCAGGCAAAGTAAGAGTAAGTACAGTATTTAAAATGCACCTTTTAATTGATAATTAGGAATGAGATTCCTCTTTGCCTTCACTCCTTGTAAATACCTATTTTAATTAAAGTACTTTTATGTATTTCAAGTGCCTTTTTGCCTGCCTATTTTAACCAAAATTAAATGCCTAACTTCCGGGCTCTAATAATGAGTAAGATTCATCTTTGCCTTCACTCCTAATAAATGCCTATTTTAACTAAAAGTACTGTCTATTTTCAGTATTTCAAGTGCCTTTTTGCCTGCCTATTTTAACCAAAAATAAATGCCTAACTTCCGGGCTCTACTAATGACTCTAGGGTTATGAACGGAACCGCCCTAAGATGATGCAGTTCCTGCGAGTTGGACTTTTTATGGTAATTAAAGTATGCAGTTACATTAAAATATATTTTGTTTCCATTTCGGATAGGTATATTCATACATCAATTTATCAAATATTTTGTCCAATATTGTATTTTTTAATTAATTACTGAAATATTATATATGCATAAGAGTTTTTAAAGAATTATTTTTTTAACTTTTCAGCTATATAAATGATTAAAAACTTATAAATCACATTTCTATCCTTTGTTCATTATAATTTTGCTTATACTTTTAGTTGGAAGGGAAAAAACTCAAAAGGTCATCCTATGCATAATATAATATAGTTGACAAAAATACTCCAGTGCTGCTTACTTGTAGTCTCTAGCAATAAAATTTTATTTTACAGTACCGCGAACATTTAGTGGCTAGGAAAATTTTCCGATTCAAAATTTTCCGGAAAACCCACATCTCTATCGATGCACCGTAAAACTAAAAAAAAAAAATAAGTAAAATATACGAAGATCCCAAACCTTTTCATTTCTGTTATTGAGATACTTTATTCTAATCCTTACATCCGTCTTATATTTGCATTTAAAAGTAATTGAATTTAATTGTATCGCACCGATCGGTCTTTTTTTTTCGAGTAATTAATTGTTAATCTGCTATATATTTGTTAAATACCACTCACTCTCTGACCTATCATTGCCCAGCCCAAACCACTTGACAGAAAAATTTGAAATTTTGTATGGACACTCTCTTTAGCATGTAAACACTCGCTAAGAAAGGATTTTTTGATATTCAAATTTTTAAGTATTTTTAGAGGGGTTTGAATTTTTATTTGGTGAGAGAGCAGGCTAGCCAAGGCAGCAAGCGTTGCTAGGACAACAGGTCAGCTGTTAGCGGACATAATATTATTTCTATTTGAGCTTCATTTCAACTATGACGGCAGACCTTGAATTACTAGAAATAAACTGTGATTTTGTCCCTCATAGAGTTTACCCTGTACCTGGTGATGGTCTATCCGAGGTAATAATATCCCGAACCCTTAAACTCCTGTTACTGGTAACCTATAGATAACGTGTTATCTCTAGGTTTTCTGCTGTTTCTCGACACTGGTCCGGAGCGCCCAAGAGTCAAGAAACATTATACTTTGATTTGAATAATATGTAGCATGATGGAACCGTGCTATTATAAACTGCACAAAACTATATACATAGTAGCGTTAATTTTGATGTTACATTATTTAACGTACTAAAAAAACTACTTATCTGTCATGACGAAGCACGGGTATTCAGCTAGTTATTTATAAAGGTGAAATAATCAGTCGCTAATATAATAACGTTTGGATGGATAAGTTATTATTACCCTTTTTGAGAGTGTAAAAATTGAAAATATTTGATTAGTGTTATATATATATATATATATATATATATATATATATATATATATATATAATGAAGCTTCAATAATGGAAGGTGAAAGAGAAAATTGTATTTAGTAAATTTAGAACAAACCAGCTCAGTTCCTGTTAGATCTGTAGCGCTATCAGATCAAATATTAGTTCATGAAAAACAAGCCAAGTTTTGACAGTTTCCATTAATACTGTCAAAACTCTGAAAGTTCATACAACGGATTATTGGCTTGTTTAAAACGAAAACCATTAACATAAACATTAAATTAACCAATTATATCCCAAGCCTATTTCTACTGTTTTTTTTTTAGCGCGGTTCCTCCCTCCCCCATAGGGAGGAACCCCGCTTATAAGGTTGATACAATGAAACGATCCGAAAGTGCCGACTAGAAAATTTCGCGTTTCAGAACCCCTAGAGACCGAAAATAACGGTGGTTCAAATTTGTATATATATATATATATATATATATATATATATATATATATATTTGTCTGTTCGCTCATTTCTGGCTTCCCTAATGGTCCGATTGTGATCAAATTTGGTACAAAAATTCCGTCGTCCAATTTGAAAGGTCAAGTTCGTTAACCAGCAAAATCCGCCTACTGGAAGATGGTGTTTGCGGCGAAATTCGTGCAAAAAAAATCGTAACACTTACGTTTTTGAGTTCATAAGCTTCTAAGTACTCGTTTTATATGATTCCTGGGCTAGGAAAACGAATGAAACCATTTTCAAGGCGATAGCTTTAACCGTTTTCGAGAAAATTGGAAAAATATTTTTTTAATACCGCTTTTTGGTTTGGGTACTTAGAATCATGGGATTTAGTTGAAACATTTTCTGCATGTTCTACTTTCATCAAAACTAATATGTTGAAATTTTGGTTACGTTTGGAGTTAAGGAAGGGTTAGAATAAAATATTTTCTTAACAGACATAAAAAGTTTTAGTAACTTTGTTTACTTTCCTTAATATCTCGAAAAAGGTTGAGAATCTTGGTAAACGGAAGAATACCATTAGAAAGCTTATTAAATTCTCTAAAAAAAAAGGTTCTAATGAAAGTTTTGATTAGGCGATGTCAATCGGAGAAATAAGAGCTTAAAACTTTAAAGTAATTGATTTCGCTTATTCGAACTGTTCTTTTTGTCTGTTTTTATTCCTTGTTATTTTTTAATTGCTTATTGTTGGATAATGTATTTGAAAATAAAACAGGTGAAGAAAAATAAGAAAAACAATTTAATGTTAGAGATATGGATTTCCAAGATATATAGCTTTTCAACTGCCTAGCGTCCTTCCTAGGAAGGGTTCTTTGTCTTTGATTTTGGTACTTAGAATTATGGGATACAGTTGAAACATTTTCTGCATGTTTGAGTTTCATCAACACTAATATGTTGAAATTTTTGTTACGTTTAGAGTAAAGGAAGGGTTAGAATAAAATATTTTATTAACAGACAAAAAAAGTTTTGGTAACTTTGTATAATTTCGTTAGTATCTCGAAAACCGTTGACAATCTTGTGAAGCGGAAGATTACCATTCGGAAGCTTACTAAATGCTCTACAAAAAAGGTTCTGAAGAAAGTTTTAATTAGGCGATGTCAATCGGAGAAAAAAGTGCTTAAAGCTTTAAATTAATTGATTTCGTTTATTCCAATGGTTCTTTTTGTCTGTTTTATTTCTTGTTATTTTTTAATTGCTTACAGTTGGATAATGTATTTGACAATAAAACTGGTTAAGTAAAATAACAAAAACAATTTATTGTTAGAAATATAGATTTCCAAGATTCCAAGAACTTGTCACTAGCGGGTCAGTTTCTAGTGTAGCCGACCCTTTCAGGTAAGATTGTAAATCATGACCTTTCAAGACTTTACTACTCACAAGAATGGCATTAGTGACCTTAAGGGTTGACACGCCATTATAATAATTAATTAAAAAAAAAGACCGGTGGAACCAAAATAATAACTGCTTCTATTTTAATCTTTCCAAATTAGACTAGGGATATGAACGGAACCGCGCTAAGATGATGCAGTCCTGCGAGACGGCCTTTTTTTTTTTTCTTTTTTTTTATTTGTTTTTCTTACATTTTCGTTGGGTTACCTGTTAGATCTGTGGCGCGTAGCCGCTTGTTTTAGCTTTTAGTGCATCGCTGCTAGTGCACGCTTCCAGTGGAAAATGACCCAATAGGAGTCCATGTAGTTGGATCTGTAGCGCGTAGCCTCTTGTTGTAGCTTTTAGCGCTGCGCTGCTAGGTCAGATAACTAGTGGAGCATGGCCCAATAGGCGTCCATGAACTTGGATCTGGAGAGCGTAGCCGCTTGTTGTAGCTTTTAGTGCATCGCTGCTAGTGCACGCTTCGAGTGGAAGATGACCCATAGGAGTCCATGTTGTTGGATCTGTAGCGCGTAGCCTCTTGTTATGGCTTTTAGTGCAGCATATGCCTGATCAATAGATATTTACAAGCATTGGAGACCATTTTAAATCATAAAGGTCAAACTGAACACAAATTGACGATAATATTCTTAAATCTGCCGTATCCTTGAGATGAGGCGTACCAAGGCTGTCTTCTTTTTTCTCTATAACACTCTCGCCTCACGACTTCAATTTGAATTATACAATTTTTCTACACGTATAACCTTGTATTTAGCAACTAATCGCTTATCTTTTACGGTAGCTAGAAATTAGGATTAATTTTACTTCATTTTTGGAGTTTTAACACGTTCAGTGCGGCTGGAAAAATTCGTAACTATCCACAAGTGCGAAACAGAGTCAATTAACCCCGTGCAGTAACTCTCCACAATTGCGTCACGGGGTCAATTAACCCCGTGCAGTAACTATTCACACTCGCGATTAAACATTTTAATTGCAATTGATTTAATTGCAATTGTGCAATTGATTTAATCGCGATTGATGTAATTGCAATTGATTTAATTGCAATTGTGCAATTGATTTAATCGCGATTGATTTAATTGCAATTGATTTAATTGCAATTGTGCAATTGATTTAATCCCGATTGATTTAATTGCAATTTATTTAATTGCAATTGATTTAATCGCGATTGATTTAATTGCAATTGATTTAATCGCGATTGATTTAATTACAATTAAACATAAAATTGCAATTAAATTAATTTTGATTGTTTTGTAAAACAAAAAGTATTTTGATAAAAAAATACCGCGGAATTTTAACAAAAATACCACTCCAATGTTCATTTCCGGTCCACAATTGATCCTCCTCCGGTCCTATTCGAGTGAGTGACTGAGTGAGTGAGTGGTATTGACAAGTATAGAGTAGATGCATATATTCATACTTCATTGACATCTTACTGGCCGACATATGACAAAATGCGAATTGTACACAAACTTATATTGCAATTACAAAACTTGACAATACCAAACTAACGCAGTTTAACCCTGGAATCAGAACGTGATAAAGCTGATACAAATCTCACAACGTGGGGCCATATAAGACCCCATCTAGTCTTACGTAATTCTTTTACAAATTTAGTGTTAAGTTTCTGAAATGGTATTTTAAGATGACTACCATGTATGTATAATATAACAATTTATAGCCAAATAATCTTATTTAATTGTAAAATGGGGAGTGGGAAAACAAACATCAAAATACCACAAATTTAGACATAAGTTTATTTGAATATTCGTATTAAATATAACGTTTTCTCCTATAATATTTTGTCTTTATGACTGCTAGAATAAAAAAATACTATGAAATGTAAAATTGGTCTAAAAGGGAAAACAATATAGTGACTTATATAAAATAATATAAATATAATGTATGCACATTATAATGATCAAAAAAATAAAAATATTGTTATTCATTTATACCCTTTTCAGATATACTTTGCCTATGTTAAGCACGTAGACTCTTACTACACTTTGCACAATGTGTTACAGCTTCCCTGTCTTTTTTACGATCAATAACAGCACATCGTATATATGGCCATCCTCTTTTTCCCTCGTATCACATACTTCACCAATTTCACTGTCTTCACTATAAAAAACGTCTCCAGACTCTCTGTTTTTCTCTTCTACAATTTGCCAAAGTAACTCATTGTCAATTTCATCTCCAGTGAAAAATAATTTTCCGTTAGACATACTACATATTCGATAAATAAAAATATGACATAAACCACAACGTGGGGTCGCCCGTGACCCAAAGGCTTTATATACGTTCACAGGGATAAGAATGAGAAAAGCCTTATTTAAATATTAAAAAAAAATACTGAAAGAAGTTGGGGTTCATAAATCGATCTGTATAATGTGAAGAAAATTCCTTTGGAAAAGTAATCTGTTTTATAATAAACCTAATCGAAACGAGAATATTGGAATAAATGAGGAATGAAATGGAAACATGGAATAAGGCAATAGTCTACATGTTTTCCTCTAGAGGCCACTATCGGAACCTGTTAAAACATAGATATGAAACGATTTGAAATGTAATATCAGCTTCAATGTCGGAGTTTAGGTGATAAAGGTTATCAGAATTAATGAATTTTTGTCTGTCACGATAATTGCTATCTGGATAGAGGAAGAATTCTGCTTTAATGCTGGTTTAAATCAATGTTTTTGTTGCTCTATAAAAAGCCATAGTTTCAATGAAATAAATCCAATGAAATTAAAGGGATTTCATTATTATGCTTTTCTTATACTAATAAACGAAATAAATAAATAAATATAATAAAAAAAAATCCCAATGGCAGATACTGTAATTAGGAAAGTTCAGATCGATTTAGTTCTCATTCAAGCACCGTTTTAATCGGTATAAATTGCAGTGACCCAACTGGCTTTCCTAGTTTAGGGTATTTTATAAACTTTTTTGAATATTACCAAGTTTCTCTTATGCCTCAAACTGACAGAATCTTAAGTAATTCAATTAAGTACTAATTTCTCTTAATGAGATTGATAATCGGAAATCCTATAGGAACCTTATTTTTAACTAGCTGTGCCCGCGACTTCGTCCGCGTGGATAGTCACTTAGAGTAGCAATTTTGGATACATCTTTTGGATTTATTTTATATTATAAACGCCATCGTATGTGTATTTAAAAAAAAAAAAAAAAAATCTGCTTTATAGTAATGCTTCTCTATAAACGATATTAAGCGTATAGCCATCGGGGATCAAGTATACAGGCTGCTGGGATTGCTAACACGTGACAGAGCCATTAAGCTGACTCCTTAGGGATTGTTATACCCTAGTGTGTATTGAGTGTCTGGCAGACAGCACACATACAGACAAACATTGCGTTGATAAAGGCCCCCAATAGTATTTTCTCCCATATATCCGATCCGTTAGAATTTTATTATATGTATAGATAGGTTACGGCTGGTAATGACAAGTTCGTAATTTGGTTCCAGATAACCCCCCCCCCCCACCGACCCCACCTCCTAATAAACCGATTTAGTTTATTTTTACAATATATTTTTCTATTAATATTTCCACAACGAATACCAAGTTTCGACGCATATAACAATAATTGCGGCCGGTATGGGCGAATAACTCCCGACGAACGTCCGGAGTAACGAACCAATTTTGCTGGTTAACGAAATCGCACAATCATTTGCTTGGGGAATACTGTATACCAAGTTTCGTAACGAAAAAAAAACAAAAACTCTGCAGTGTATCGTGTTAACGATAGTTCATGAAACTTCGACTGATTCTTTACATTGGCATAACCTTTTTATTTATGAACCGATTGAAATGAACCAAACACAAATGTTAAGTGAAGCTTACCACAAAATATTAATGAAAACCGCAACTAAATCAGATAAGTCGTTTCTGAGATTATCACGCACAAACAAACAGACTAAAAATCGTTATTTTGGGTACTATTGCGTCTACTAAGGCCTTCAATAGTATTTTTCCCATATGAATCGATCCATGCAAAAAGAACTTCAGTCCATTTTTTCCCAATATGAGTTCCGATAATATTTTCGTTAGTATGAGTGATGAATTCTTTGTATCTAAACGTAACTTCACATTTTTATGTTAATATTTCATGCAGAAAGGGCTTCAGTCTTCTTTTTTTTTTCTTTTTTTTTTTTTACGGCGCATCGACATAAATCTTTGCCATTAGCGCCGACAAAATTTCAAAGGACATTGCAAAGGCTTTTCTCTTTGTATTTGGACCGTACCTCAAATGAAATTTTTTGCTGGAAATTACGTCTAGAATCACATCCTAGAGTTTGGCTACTAGATTCCCAACGTCTAATTACTTATAAAACTTACCTGGTAGCCTAGTAACGAAAAACTCGTAAGCACTACTAAATAGTACCCAAAAAAAAACATTTTCTGGTGGACAGATTCTATATCGATGTACTATACACCTATACAAATTTAAGCCACCGTTTTTTCGCAGTCTATGGGTCCTGAAACATGAAATTTTTTCGAAGGCACTTTCGGAAACGCGCGGAAATACTGAATGTACCTTATTACTTTATTAATTTATTATTAAATGTTATTGCATTCTCCTTATTAAAAAAAAAAAAAATGTTGGTAATAAAGTCTTTCGAAGGGTATTCCCATATGTCGTGGATGGGTGGCAGCCTTGAAGACTTCCGTACAATTTCATCAACGTGTTATTAATTCTTATATTATGGTAATTAATAATGCCTTTATAATTATCAGATTTTTTCATGAGCTTCACACTGTTAATATGGTTGTTTTTTTTTCATTTTAGTAAAAATAATAATTTATACTCAACGGAAACTTTTCTTTATAGCCATGCCATAGAAAAAGTAATTATTGAACAAGCTTTCATAAAGCTATACATTACAATATGAAAATTAATGGAAAATATTGTTACAGTAATACAATAAATAAAATTCAAGGGCAATCTATGTTTAATTTAATTGTGTAACGCCCTTTATTAATAGCAAACTTAATTTTTATTTGGGGGGGGGATGGGTTATCATCCATTTCTAGCCAGGATAGATATAATTGCTTCCTTCGTTAGTATGAAAATAAACAACCCTCCGTTGGATTCTTAGTTTTGATTTTTCTATTTATATGTATTTTTTAATTTACGTTTAAACTTAAATAAAATTTCGTGACCTGGTTTCCAAATTCATGACTTTTTCGTGATTTTCGTGCCCTATTTTTCATTTCGTGGCATTTTCGTGCAATAGACACCCTGTATATATATATATATATATATATATATATATATATATACACACACACAAATTTTATTTGTGAGACCAACGTTATTTTCGGTCTCTAGGGGTTCTGAATCGCAAAATTTTTTAGTCGACACTTCCGGATTGCGTCATGAGGTCAACCTTATAAGCGGGGTTCCTCCCTATCAAGGGAGGGAGGAACCGCGCTAAAAAACGAAGTATTCTCGAACAGGCTTAATTTACACATCATCGCAAGAAATAAAGAACCTATACACAATTTGAAAATTAAATAAATAAAATGTAAGAATAAATTTACTGAAAACGTTTATTCAGGCAGCCAAAATTAATCTCTATGAGGAAAAAATAATAACACGTGCTCAAAATGTTAAAATCATTGTGTTGATGATCAAAAGCTACCCTTGAAAACAAAGCGATTAAATGCTTGAGGTCTAATAAATTAAATTGAGAGTCTTGTGAAATTATTTAATTCATCTTGAATTGAATTCAGACTTTCCCTAAAATATGGCTTTCTCATAAATACCTTAAATTATTATATTTTAAAAATTATTATGTACAATACATAATATTATATATAGTAGAAAATAACCTTTTCTAAATTAGATCACTAGATGACTGAATTGTGGCTATCGCGTTGAACACAGAGGTCCATGTTGATCACAGAAGTTGCGCAACTTCGGGCGAGGCCATTACTTGAATGGGTGACCGCCCGTGAAGACCATGAGCCTATGGCATAATTAAAGAGCGGTAACCTACAGATAGGCCGGCGCTATACAAATAAAGTATTGACATATCATCCGTGTAATGAAAGTGACATAATTGTAACATTTGTATGGATACCAGGACATGACAACATGTCAAGAAGCATGAGCGCGGGGAATGAAGCAAAATTAACTACAAGACACACACACGGCTAAAAGCATTAATGAGATGACTAGACAAAACAAAAACGATGTTATAAAAAGTCACAGAATGATCAAGCGGCCAACTGCCTACAGACCTACAGACTACGAGTTACAAGAGATTAAGCCGACAATAGGAGGCTGGAGTTCCAGTATTCGGAACCTTAGGCGAGAAGAAGTCGTACTTACTAGACTACGTATTGGACTTTCACACGACTCATTCATATTTGATGACAAAACGGGGCAATCCGAATTGTACACTTTGCAACGTTTCATTAACAATCAAACACATACTGGCAAAAAGATACTTACAGAAACAGAGAAGACATCGACTTACATGAATTGCTTAAACAGGACAGTACAAACATTGATAACATTCTAAAAAATTAAAATTAAATTCCTCTAAAATAATTAAAAATAAATTCCAAGTTTTTTAAAGAACTTCCTTATTATTGGGTACTCTCAGTAAATAAATATAACTCCCAAAGCTAACACCCACTCCCAACCAAAGCGTAACACCCTATCTTAAACCTTCCTTCACAAATATTTTTTTATTTATTCGTGGACACCCGCAAGGAAGGCGATTCGCCCAAATACAAATATAAAATTAAATGCATATTCATCCAGTTACAAAATAATAGAATTATAAAATTTTAAGTATCCATCTAATTATACAATTAATCGAGTTTTTGTATTACAAACAGCTAAAAATAAAAATAACTTTGTGAAAGCAATAAATTTGTAAAATCATACATATAAAAATAAAAATAACGTACAAAGAAACTTCCTCAACACCAAACGTAATCATAATTGTCATGTTTTAGTTTGGAAAATTCCAAACCTTTGAACTCAACCCGTCATAGGTTAATCCGTTACTAGTTAGACCGAAATTCTAATTTTATCCCCTTATCGCAAAAACGGTTATTTATACGGCTTAGAAAATGGTTCCATTCGATTGCCCACGTCAAATTGCCTGGAAGCCTACAAACGCGTAACCGTAATCCCTATGATTTATTTCATGCTGCTTTTCTGGTTAACAAGCATAATTTTACTTTTTGTTTAGGACAAGGTATTTTGGTACCAAATTTCATCAAAATTGGACCTTTTATGAGACTTCATGAGCGTAATCAGACAAACATGTTTATATTCCTCCGTATGGATGGAGGAAGTGCTAAAACTCGGGACTCGCTAGAATTAACCCTCGGATACAGGAGGCAATTCTCGATTGAATTCAGTAACAGGTACTATTAAATGTCTCCTGGTTATTTGTGCTTGTCAAACGGTGATATTCCATAATCAGCTCCGTCTCATAGTTTAATCCTCAATGTTTGCGATTTGTTGAGGAATTTTCTTCTTGAGCCAATATTGGTGTTTCGGATTGAAACGAAAACCCTGAGCACATCCGGTATCTTGTTTGCTTTCAATTGAGTATTCCCGATTTGATCAGGTTTAGGAGGCTGTATCTACAAAATTGTTAATTCCCAACAAATATAGTGGGGAACCAACCAATAACTTGAAATCAGAGTTCTCTGAAATACCGAAGGGAATAGAAATTTGATGTACCCTCTTCAGTTGTACTTAATTTATTTTTATTTGTATTCAGAATTGATTGTTCTTACGAGTTTAAGGTCACATACACATTAGTAATATATATATTCAGGTCGAAGCAGCCAAACTCTAGGAGATGATTCTGGACATAATTTCCAACAAAAGGGAATATTATATTATTTTTTTTTTTAAAAAGAGGCCAATCTTTTTACCTAACCCTCAATAAACTTCTACTTAATTTACAGAGATTTATGCTTACTAAATGTAGACCCTGTAAGAAATTCACGAGAAACCTCTGATTCGTCGAGAAATGCAGAAGTGCGTTATTGGACGTACAGAAAGTATCTTCTATCAGAGGCTTTAGTGACTTAAATAACAATTTTCATAAAGGAAGTTGTGTCTACTTTATAATGGCATAATTCGACTTCATCATTCATCTTTAACAGGTTTTAAAGACTCTTTTCACAAAAAAAATGAGTCCAAGTTAAAAAAAAGAAAATTTGAAATGACTACTTTTCCCTTCGGTTCGGGGGGGGGGGGGGTTACTTGGTACTATGTTTGAATTGAATTCTTCCGCCAAACGTAGGTTCGTTATTCTTCTCCAAACACTCTTTTGATTGAAAACTTCTACCTTGATGTGTGTCCATGCTGCCTTTAGAATGTGTTAATGAAAGATTAAATACTCACATCCTGACAAGACGATCTGCACAGCTGGATTTGCTAAGTCTAATCGACCGGAGCATATCTGATCCGCTATACAAACCACACAGAGCCTCATTCTTTCTTCTTCCACATGAGCCTCCTTGTATTACTCCTTCAAGTCCTTGTCCATGGCTAACTAAATGCTCTTTTCATTCATTAATGAGATGCTCATATATCTTTTGATTTGGAAAGGTTAGAAACTTGACGTGGAGGAACTGCGCCACACAGTTGTGCCACAGCGGGAAAAATTGAGTAACTGAGGAGAACCTTAAGCGCTTTGGCATGAAGACGTTCGCTTGGTGCCTATCCCCTCAAATCTGGAGACCTTGACTTAGTAAGGGAAAGTCGAGAAGCTGCAGATCTGTATCATTCACTAATAGGGAAAATTGCATTTATTCATTCACTATGTTTTGATTTTTCGCAAAAATTACTGATTTCACCCATATTTCATGGGCACTCTTTTGCATGGAAACCGTGCGATGTACGAACAAATAATTAGAGATAAATTTAAGGTAATTTTATCGTCTTTATTTTACTGTAGAATCACCTTTTGCGTCAATAGCTTGCTTTGCAAGTTATAAGTTGAAAGCAACTAAAAAACATAATTTTCAGTGATTTGTTGATGATTTCTCATATGCCGAGCAAAGGTTTGGTGGACAACTTCAGATTCGCAATCAAAACCGAAACTTTCCTCTTTGACCCCTTTTTGACCGTGCTATAGACGCATTCCGTTGGTTAACGAACTTGACCTTTTAAATCAGATGAAGTTTTAATGTACCAAATTTCACAAAAATCGAGCTATATATATATATATATATATATATATTAGCATAAATATGCTTTAGCGGTGACTAAACTGGAAAAACCGTTACAAAAAAATGACACAAAAAGTGTCCGCTGGTGTTCGCGCTTACACAGTGGCCATGTACGAAAAAGAAGACTGTATATTATAGACTAAATTACAAAGGTTTATCGGGTGGACCTAGCGTTACAAAAAAGTTTCACAAGAAGGAGTCCGCTGGCGTTAGCGCATGCGCGGTGGCCATGTAGGAAAAAGAAGGTTATATGTTATACAGCACTTTACATAGGTTTGTAGGGTGGTCCTAGGCGTTCCAAAAAGGTGTCACAAAAAAGTGTCTGTTTGTCGGGTGGACCTAAAGCATATTTATCTTCCTGAATTTGAGCAGAAGGCTCTAAACGAAATAATATTTCTGGGTCTTTTTGCGAAGACCACATCCAGTTACTTTTGAAGTAGCAGTAGTGATTTATAACAGTTACTCGTACTCGCTGATAAGGTTACTGATTAGCTTATAGGTTCTTTGCTGGTTATCTACTACTTCTTGACTCGTTATCTACGGTTATAATTCATATTAGATAATGGCAAGCAATATTTATTAATAAAAAGGTTAATATGATCAAAATCAATTCTCTCAACTATGAAATAAGTTATTAAGCTTTAAAGTTGACTGTTTTGCAGGTTACGAAGGATAACAAACTACGTTATTTGTAAACAAACATTTTTTATTCCTTTTCTCTCTCTCTTTTTTGGATATTTTACATTTATTAGGCATTACATGCTATGCGTTTCCGCTCGCTCAAGAAAATATCAAAACCCTAGTCAATCCAACTCCCAATTAATAGAATTATATTAATTGTAGCGACTCTAGTCTATCCAACTCGCTAAAATTAATAGGATTCCATTAATTTTACCCAGTAAGAAACCAATCCCTTTTACTTTGTCAGGAACATCGCGAACTAATTGTAAAAGACTCATTTTTCTCACAAACATAAGCAGAGCTTTTTCATAAACAAAAGCTAATTCACTGTTGAAGGTTACTTTACTCCCAGCAAGAACGAATGCAATTGGTCATCCAATCCTCCAATAGGAAGGCAAAGGAGTTATGCGCATGCGCTAAATCACTGATACAATCACTACTGCTACTTCAAAAGTAACTGGATGTGGTCTTCGCAAAAAGACCCATATTTCTATTTATTTTTGTAATATATGAGTGCTGAAACGTAACATTTTTTAGCTGGCACTTCTAGATTGCATTTTCGGGTCGTCACAAGCAGATTTCTTTCCTATGTAGGAAGGGTATAAATGCGCTAAAAAAATGATTTGGCGGATCGAGTTGGACTAAGCGGACATATAGGACGGCACCAACACTTGAAGGAAACCCCAAAATAGAAAGGTTATGGATTGGCAGGAAGAGGCTTTCAGGTTTCCTCGGACTCAGAAGGATCTTTAAACATTTACGCGTCAACATCTTTTATAGGAATTTTATTGGGGTTTTCGTTCCATTTGCGGCGATTCCTTTCTCCATATCTTTAAGAATAATTAATCTACTAATGAAAGCAAAAATGTGTTGCGTCAGATCTTATTGGGATGCTATCGCTGTGTGTACCTTGACTTCCTCATTGTCTGAACTGTGTTTACTGCAACGATATCAGGAGTTTTTTTAACATATGCAATTCAAGCGCAGTTACGATTTCGTAGAAATATTTGTCCTTATCAGTATATATATATAGCCTCCATTACGTAATCAAACTGTTCAAAGAAATTATAAGAAAATAATTCATAATCACAAAACGAGTCTCAATTCATAGTAAATATATAGTATTACAATGCGAGTAAATGAATATATTTCAAATGGGTAAAATAAAAAGATTTAAATTGTTCAATTAGCAGAAACCACGTTTCCTTATCTTTTTTTTTTCTGGGAGCAAGTTTGGTTCCGTGGTGAGTACTTGACTCGTGTTATGGAGGACCTGAGTTTAAAACTCGGACGCATAGCAAACATTGTATCATCTCATTGGATAAGTATATGAAGAGGGGAAAATTAGGCGATCTCAAATATCAGAAGGCTATACAGTATCTGCCACTCAGGAGCTCTCTTGGCCTGAAGAGGAGCTAATTTTTGTTTTTTATCAATTTCCTCCGAAGGAAAGTAGCTATTGAGGTTGCACTCCTGACCGAATTTTTGACAAATTTCTTCAAATCGTTATCGATCCTACATAGTAGACATCGAAAATGACCCCCGTTAAAATTTATATATATATATATATATATATATATATATATATATATACACATACATACATATTTCTAATTAACACCATGGCCGGAAGGGTATTTGTTTTTTTGTCAAGAAAATTAGTATATAGCTTTCTCTTGACAAACGATTGAACGAGTTCGTTAGCCACCAAAATCGGTCTCCTGGGAGGGGACCCCAAAACACTAATTTGACCATCCCAGCCGCAGTTTTTGTTATATTTCAAAGAAACTCGGTAATCGTTGTGGTCATTGAAAGAGAAAAATACGTCGTAAAAATAAATTAAATCCAGTCATTAGGGGGGTAAACCCTCCCTACCCTAGAGCGAAATTACTAATTTGCTCATACGGGTCGTATTTCCGCTGTATTGTATCGAAACTCGGAATACGTCTTGGTTATCTAATTAGAAAAATGTGTTCTAAAAATGAACTAAATCGGTCTATCGGAAGGGGGGGGAGAGGGGTTAACTTTGTACTATGTTTAAATAGAACTTTCCAGTGAAACGTAAGTTGGCAAAGCTGCCGCTTGGAGTGCCTCTGTCTTGATATTACTTCACACTTCCACCGCTAGGGGTGCTGTATCCCGTTCCTGCCTCAGACGAAAATGTGCAGTTTTCGTCTATTTATTAAGTCGTTTAGTACCAAGCATACACAAAACTTTGCAAGGAAATTATTTAAAAAATGATTATTTTCATAATTTTAATTTTAACGTCCATTATTATTAACTAAGAACTTTTGGACGGGTTATCTATAGGTTACCACCCTTTTCTAGCCAGGAAAGGACTGATGCAATTTCTTTTTTCTAAAGAAAAGCCACCACCCCATAGTGGGAATCGAACCTACGACGTTTGGCACGGAGTATTAAGTGCTCACGCCTTAACACTCACGGCCACCGGGCCTCCAGAGTATTAAGTGCTCACGCCTTAACACACAGCCACCGGGCCTCCATAAAAGAATTAATTAGTAAAAAAAATAATTATTAATTATTAAAACATTAATAATAAAAATAATTTGATTGAGTTGCTCACTACAAATTTAAAAAAGCCTATTTTAATAAATTTATTCCGGAATGCTGTCTACACTACCCAAATTCTGAGGAAAGTGCTTAGTTATGCAGCTCCTGCATGACGGACATTTTTTTACTAGAATATTGCTGGGGTTTTCCAAATTTTTCGTCACGGGTGACATAAAAATGTATTGTGATTACTTCATCGGTCACCGGAAATTAGTTTTACAGGAAACCTTTAGTGGGATATGGAATTCTTAATTTGGCGGCAATCGATTTCTAATCATTGCTAAGTTTACTGATGTCAAAGAGCAATGTAAATAAATGGCTATATGGGAATAAATTTACAATTTGTTCCAATAAATGAATGACCGGTTTTTATTTACTCCCTAAATGACATTTAATGAAGAAAATAATATCTCATTAAAAGATAATCTTTGTATTCGACTTACTCCTTTGTAATTGTGATTTGGAATGTGTAACATAGAATCTCTGAATTTTATGCACTCACTATGCGCTTGTTGCTATTTTTTTTGTAACCTTAAATTTATATACTCGTTTTAAAATTATGCGAATTTAAACATCTGCTGGATTAAAATGTCTAAGAAGAGAGAGCAATTACGTGCCAGTCGCTTAGGGTAGTTCTAATGGAACGCAAAATGAATTCAAAATACTTATTATTTACAGTTAAAGAAGCCTCGATCACATTTTTGAATTCCATTTATAATGAGAGAGGCCCGGTGGCCGTGAGCACTTAACACTCCGTGCCAAAGGGTCGTGGGTTCGATTCCCACTAGGGGTGGTGGCTTTTTTTTAGAAAGAAGAAATGGCATCAGCCCTATCCTGGCTAGAAAAGGATGTTAACCTATAGATAACTCGTCCTAAAATTCGTAGTTAATAATAAATGGACGTTAAAATTTATGAATTATTTATAACGAGTTAAACGAAATTAAGAGCCCGTATAAACAGAGATAAACTGAAACGTCAAAAGCTGCATCGCTTCGGAATGTTCTAAAAGTAGGCGCATTTCCACAGTATTTTTATTAAAATAAACTCGAGTCGTATGCACAAGAAAATATAACACGAAAACATTTTTTACTTAAAAATCTAGCAAAAGATTACGTGGGAGTCTATACTCCTTTAGAAAAGATGAACGTGAAAACGAAAATCGCCTTGAATAAAAGAATTAAATAATAATAATATTGTTATAATAATATGTTGGCACACAAAGTAAAAAAAGTGGTCTGATCCAAAGACACCATACATATATTCTTATCTATTTGACATGCTGAATCCGAATCCGGAGTCCATTTCACCCCAGCGCGGCAGGTGGTAGAAGGGCATTTGAAGGTCACATTTCGAATGAAGTAGTTTAAGAAAAATAAAATAGAGCTTCCATGGTTTTGAGGGTCACTAAATTCTAATCCGGGGGTATGTTTCACCCCAGCGCGGCAGGTGGTAGAAGGGCATTTGAAGGTCACATTTCGCATGAAGTAGTTTAAGAAAAATAAAATAGAGCTTCCATGGTTTTGAGGGTCACTAAATTCTAATCCGGGGGTATGTTTCACCCCAGCGCGGCAGGTGGTAGAAGGGCATTTGAAGGTCACATTTCGCATGAAGTAGTTTAAGAAAAATAAAATAGAGCTTCCATGGTTTTGAGGGTCACTAAATTCTAATCCGGGGGTATGTTTCACCCCAGCGCGGCAGGTGGTAGAAGGGCATTTGAAGGTCACATTTCGCATGAAGTAGTTTAAGAAAAATAAAATAGAGCTTCCATGGTTTTGAGGGTCACTAAATTCTAATCCGGGGGTATGTTTCACCCCAGCGCGGCAGGTGGTAGAAGGGCATTTGAAGGTCACATTTCGCATGAAGTAGTTTAAGAAAAATAAAATAGAGCTTCCATGGTTTTGAGGGTCACTAAATTCTAATCCGGGGGTATGTTTCACCCCATCGGCACAAAATCAAGGTCATTTCAAAGACAAATACGTTTAATCTGCAAAAAAACGAATGATTGACTGCAGACTCTGAAAGAACGAAACATTTTTACGTCCAGATAAGTGATTTATTTATTTTTTCTATTACAGTCCTCAAGGTCAATGTAGAAACCTTTTTAGCTTTTAATTATTTCCTTTTTGACATTTAAAATAATTTTGCAGCTATAAAAGAATAGAAGAACCACAAATTGAAAAGCGCGTCAGGAACATGTTGAAAATGTTATGATTCATCGCTAGTATTTATAGGGATAATAATTGAAGGGGTTGGGGCAAAATATTACCAAGCAAAATTTTTAACAAAACTTAACTGAATGTTAACTGTTGTGTGGGACAATCAGTCTATGATGTACATGCTACTAAAACATGACTACAAGCTCTGTATGCTACTTAATCTTGTTGTCCCTAACCATTTCAACTGATAGTACCACATAATATCCAACATTAAGGAGCTACAGTTAAGCTTTGTTAAAAATGATGCTTGGCACTATTTTGCACCGAACCCTTCAATTATCCATAATATACAACATCTCACATAAATATTTAAGTTGAAAAATGTCATTATATAAAGAATATGACATCATTTATTAATTTATATGGTTTTTTTTTTTGGTTTTTTTTTGTGCACGGATTTATTATCTATGCGCTCTTTTGTTTTCTAGTTTGGTTTTTCTTGTGACGATTTAATTTGACGTAGGAGATAAAAAAAAAAAAAAATTAAAATTGAGCCAGATAACTAATACGGTTCCATTTCACTTTTAGGGTTCCACGCCACTTTTAGGGTTCCACACCACTCTTAGGGTTCCTCACCTCTTTTAGGGTTCCACACCACTCTTAGGGCTCCACACAAATTTTAGGGTTCCACACCACTTTTAGGGTTCCACGCCACTTTTAGGGTTCCACACCACTTGTAGGGTTCCATACCACTTCTGAACATGAACAAACCATTTCTACAGTACATTCTTCTAGTAGAAACATTCCCCTGTCTTTTACCATATTGTTTTTCTGCTCCCTAACACATGCGTGAAACGATAACACTCTCTGAGACGTCTATATTGGAAAAACTTGAACTTTAATTTTTCCTCATTTTTGACACAGATTTCAAAGTATTACTGATTGCTATGCCTGAATTTAGAGGAACATAAAACATACGTCAATAAATCAATAGTTTGACGTAGAATAAATCTCAATGAAATTTCAACAATGTAAATTTTCTATCTTCATCAGATGAATTGCCCGAGCTACGAAGCACACCGGCCATGTAACGGGAGATACAAATCCTAGGCTGAAACAACTATAATGTTTATAAAAAATAAAAATTGTTAAATGGCGATGCTAAAGGCGTACATCGTCCTGTGTAATATACAGTACTTACATAAATACGTTCTAAGCTAAATGAGCTTATACTAAATCATAAATTAAAACATCCTAGTAGTATCGGATATATTTATACAGATAAATAGGATTTATTTGATGTTTTTCACAATCATTTAAAAAAAACAAGAAAAACCAATTAATCACTATAAGGAAAAGATGTTTTAAAACGATTATTTCATCGAACATATACAAGTTTTGAAACGTTATTGTAGTTGACAAATGATGGAGTAGCAGAATATTTCTTATTTAGCCGTCGCAACAATAAAATCCGTCACGAAGGAGCTGCATAACTAAGCAAATTCCTCAGGAGATGGGCAGTGAACACTCTATTCCTATATGTGTATGTATATATATATATATATATATATATATATATATATATATATAAATATATATATATATATAGGAAGAGAGAGAGAGAAAGACAGAGAGAGTGAGAGAGAGAGAGAGAGGGAGGGGAGAGAGAGAGAGAGAGGGAGGGGAGAGAGAGAGAGAGGAGAGAGAGAGAGAGAGAGACATGAATAGTTTTGCTCTTTTATATTTGTCGTGAACAACTGACCCAATGTACAGCAGAACATATATATGTATATAGTACATATATACATATGTAGGTATATGTATACACACACACACACATATATATATATATATATATATATATATATATATATATATATATATATATATAAATCAGCTGTTTGTTACACAACATCTTTTGATCGATTTGACCATACTTGGCATTCTGTTGGTTAACGAACTTGACCTTTCAAACTAAATTAAAGATTTTCATACCAAATTCCATCAAGATCTAATCTTATTTGGTACAGCTGAATCTGATCTTATTTGGGTTGCTTAATTCCAGAAGGTGATACAAATTCGTTTTCGCGCAAGATTTATTTATTTTGCACGAGGCTCCGTTCAGTAATATATGTTACTACTGCGGTGTTAGTGAGTCCTACCCAAACACCGCACTAGTGGCACACAGTGACTCACAAAACCGTTGCAATGATAGCTCTTGCTTACAAAATTTAAATACCTCGCTGTTAGAGATTTGTGTTGGGCAATGAAACAAATATATATGATTTTAACACATACTTAATAATTAGAAATTAACAAAAGAATAATTTTATTGAGGTATCAAAATAAATTCTGAAGAGCATTGCAAATTGAGCTGATTTAAACATTTTTGTGACTGAATAAAAACTATTTATTTATTTTATTTTAGTTTTTTCACCATTTGGTGACAAAACCACGGCTTTGTTCTTAGTTACAAAATATATAAAAACTATTATAAAACCTTATAATATAGTACTTTTTATTGCTTCCTTTGGCTTTAATTATGGTCTGAATCCAATATAGTACACTTTTCACAAGATTGTTTAAAAATTATGACGGGATAGCGTTCTATATCAATTAGTTTCGCTCACATAATTCTTCAATCGATTATGATGAATTTTTGCACTTTGCCAAATTTTGTTTTTTATGGAACGAAAAGTACTCAATAAAATCTATATTAGGAGACCGAGGGGCCGACCTAACAAGTTATTTGCATGATTTTTAAACCATTCCACTTATTTTTACAATGAGCATTGGATCATTATCCTGTTGAAACATAATATATTCATTTCGGAAAACTTGACAGTTGAGATGACTGGAAAATACTTAGATATTCCTCAGGATTCATTTCCCCCCCCCCTATTCTGGCAATCCGTCGAACATTTTGGTCCTTTATGCATCCCAGACCATTTGACTGCCACCGCCAAATTTTCGAGTAGACTGGAATTCCCTGTTAGTAATGGGAGACCCAGTTTTTTTTTTCTAAAGCCAGCATTGTCCTTCAGCCCCAAAACGATTTATTTTTGTTTTTTTTTTCTCACTTCAAAACAATTTTCCAGTCAGCAATTGTTCAATTTTCATGATTATGACAAAATTCCAGTCGTAGTTGCCTGTGTTTTCTTGATGCAATGGCTTCTTGACTTTTACCCTTGTCTCATATCGCTGACTTATAGTGTTCATGGAATAGTTTCAGCAGTAATATCAAGCCTCGTGTCTGTTTTATGTCTTTGTTTGCCATGTACAGGAATGTCGAACTCGCTCATCCTAATCAGTCTAACCAGTAACTTGCTGTTTCTTGCTGAAATTTTTCTTGGTTGACCTCCAACATGCTTAGAACAATAACGAGTCTTCTTTATAACATATCTACTTACTCTAAAAACATTCTAACCAACTCGAGCAGCAATTTGTCACATCGAAAGGCTTTCATTTACCAAAAGATTAATACTGTTGTTTACGACAGAGAAAATTGAGTTCATCCTCATTTTTTTTAATTTATCTAGCTTAAATGTTATTTTTTATGTCCGTATTGCTCGATAGTAACTATTTTAAATGATTAACTTTACTCTGTTCAACTTAAACTTCCCTGTACAACATCCGCCACAAAACTGTTGCAATGAACCAACAACGGAAAGCGTATCCCTGAGAGTGCAACGAATGACTAATCCCCTCAAGATCCTTCTAGGATTATACCTCCTAGTCCTAACTAAATTATTTTGGCCCGCAGTAGTAAATATTATTTTTTTTTCTATAATATAACTTAACTTACATATCATTGCATCGGTTTTGTAATATATTCCCCAAAATTAGGACCACCGTTATTTTCAAGATTATGGGTTCTGGGACGCGACATTTTCGGATTGCGTCGTGTGGTCAACCTCAGAAGCGGGTTTCCATCCTACATAGAAAGGGAGGAAACCCGCTAAAATGAAAGCTATAAACTATATATAGTTTAAACAACTAACCACCTTGCTGAGAGATGCTCATTCTTACGGTGGCTTTGCTGACAATGTTGCCCATAACTATAAGGCAATAAACATTTTAAAATTTCAGTAATTTATATTAATGAAGTAGGTAACTAATTAATTTTGTAATATTAATTATTTCGCTTTAAAATAAATTAGTATTTCTTTATTATGTTTCATGAGTGCCCGTTACTTAGAACTAAGCACGAAATATGTAATAGTATACATGAATCGTTGCACGCCAACTCTTGACGCTGGAGTTAGTAATTACTAATTAAAAAAGTACCTTCTATGCAAAACTGTAATGTTTATAATTAGAATATTATCTATGATCTTTCCCAGAAGGTAATTTCACTTCTTTTTCTCCCTTTTAATGATTAAGTTCATATGGACGCCTTGGTTATTATTATAATGCAATGAATAACTGCCAATAAAGATACATTCACATAATAAACATTTTATTATTTTCTCATCACAAAAAGAAATGAGCAAACATCAATGAGAATGGAACATGATTTTCATTGGGTTGAAATAAAAATTGTTTCAAGTATTAAATGGCTATGGGTCGGAATAAAATATAATATACTGACAGGAAGTTTTCCTCTTTCAATCAGATGAGTCGACTACATACTAGGTAATTTTAGCGCGGCTCCTCCCTCCCTCAATAGGTAGGAAACCCGCCTATGAGGCAATCCGGAAGTGCCGACTAGAAAACATCACATTTCAGATCCCATAGACCACAAAAATAACGGTGGTTGAAATTTATATATATATATATTTTTTTTTTTTTTACGGCGTATCTGGAACATGGCCATTAGCGCCGGGCTATCTACAGGTTGCCACCAGCTCGTGGTCGGTCACCCATTCACCGCGCCCGACGTTGCTTAACTTCAGTGATCTACGGGAACCGGTGCATTCAACGTGGCTATGACCGTTGGCTATATATATATATATTTATATATATATACATATATATATATATATTTATATATATATATATATATATATATATATATATATATATATTCAAAAATGAACCGATTTGGATGAAATTTGGTAAAAAATCTTTCGTCTAATTTGAAAGTTCAAGTTCGTTAACCAGCAGAATCCTTCTAGCGGAAAAAAATCGTTTTCGAGTTCATATGCTTGCAGATACTCCTTTTTTATGTTTCGTGGTGTATAAAAACTAAGAAAACCGTTTTACAGGCGATATCTGTATCCATTTTGGAGAAAAGTTGAAAAATATTTGTTGAATAAAGTTTTTGGTTAGGCTACTTAAAATCACGGGATTCACCTGAAATATTTCCTGCATGTTTAAAGTTTGGTTACGTTTGGAGTTAAGGGAGGATTACAATAAAATATTTTATTAACAGACATGAAAAGTTTTGGGAAAACGGTTGTGAAATCGTGGAAAATGGAAAGTGAGCAGTCGAAAGCTTAATAAATTCTCTCCAAAAAAACGTATTGAAGAAATTTTCCATTAGGCGATGTCAATCGGGGAAATAAGTGTTTAAAACTGCAAACATGTTCGTTTTGTTCTTTTGAACGGGTTTCCGTCTTTGTCCCTTTTTAATTTGTTTTTTTTTTAATTTCATTTATCTGTATAATTAGTTTATAGTAAAAGAAGACGAGAAAATGAGAAACAGTAGTTGTGTTTTCCCAGAGCACACCTTGACTATGCTGGGGAGTCATTTTTCTTTGTCAGGTAGTAAGGTAGGCACCCTTGCCATCCGTGACGTATCTGGGGCTGTAAAAGTATTTCATGAAAGGTCTAACCAAAATTATTACTGTTTCTATTTCAAGCATTATGACACAAGGGATAAGAAAGGAACCGCGCTAAGATGACATTTTTCTTTGCCAGGTGGTAAGGTAGGCACCCTTGCCATCCGTGACGTATCTGGAGCTGTAAAAGTATTTCATGAAAGGTCTAACCAAAATTATTACTGTTTCTATTTCAAGCATTATGACACAAGGGATAAGAAAGGAACCGCGCTAAGATGACGCAGTTCTTACGAGTTGGGCGTTTCTTTTATTTATATAGCTTCTTGTAAGCAAATTATTCAGGAATGAAGTGTACTCTATTCACCTTCTGAGGAATTACTTTGTTATGTAGCTCCTGCGTGTCGCATCTCTATATTCCAAAGGCCTTGGTACTTCCAGGTTGAACAATAGTTTTCATTAATTATTTCAATAAAAGTCAGCAGTCCGCTTCTCCCTTCCCATTCCTCCATTCCTCGCCGTCCCATACCGTTGAGCGGTCAGTGTTATTCGTATAGCGTATAATTAATTTGTTGAATGCCTTTTCTCATAGGTCAAAGGGAAGTTTCACAGCGGTTTAATTACAACTAATTTGTCTGAAGTAGACATCCAATGGAGGAAGGAACTTCTCCCGGCAAGAGGTCCTTTGATGTTGTGCCCTTCAAGGATAACCTTTGTTGAGTGAATACTTACAATTCTCAGGACATTTATAGAGGGTTGCTATATTAAATTGAAACACTTGAGTATAATTGAGTCGATATTCGTCCATCTATTTTTTTTTTTTTTTTCTGAATTGATCCTTTCTGAGAGAAAAGGACCAACTTTACTCTCCTTTTATTTACTCCAGTGATTGTGTCTAATAAACATTTCTGGAAAATGAACCAACAATAACATGTTACGCAATTTTATCGAGTACGTTATTCTTCCTCTAAAATTATTATTTTTTTTTTTATAATAATATATCTCCTTTTCTGTACACAGCTTCATGTAGCCACTACCTCTCGGTTTAAGGTGTTTCAGGGTTCCCGTAACAAGATGCGATGTGTTTTGCAAGCTCAGGAACTAATAATTATTTATTTTTTTTTTATTTTTATTTATTTTTTTTTTTGCAGCTTTCTGCACGATTTCACGTGAATCATACAATCACCAAACGTTTTCTGTCCGTCTGTGTTTTTTATTGTTCAATGATGGGGTTTTAAACTTTTTAATTGTACATTATTCGGTCGCTTAGGAACAATCCCAGCTCTCATACGAAGCATCGGTAACTCTCAGTCCTTTCTTAAAAAGTTTAAGAATTTCATTTTTATGATAACAACTCAGTTCCTTAGATTTGCGATCCATTTCACTAGAATTGTCTTAGAATATTGAGGTTTTAACTGTTTCCCATGTTGAAATAAAACATTGTGTTTAATTTGAAAAAAATGATTATTGGTATTAAGGTAAAACATTGTCCCATGAATTTTAGAGTTATCATAAAGCCGAATTTAAGTATATGAACAATTTTTTTGCATGACAAATTTTCTATTTTTATTATTAATAGAATTGAGCGTGTTTCTAATTTTTGCTTTTGCATCAGAATAATTGTAAATGTTATTTGTTATTATTATCGGCAGTTATTTTGGGTTAAAAAAATAAAATAAAAGATTTTTGACTAATAAATTAAGTGTAAGAATAATTTTTTGATCCACTGTATAAGGTTATTTTAAGCCAATTATTCACGAATGTATTAAACATAGTAATGAAATATTTTATTTAGTAGGTAATTCTAAATGTCATAATATATAACTGATATCATGTATCCTGAATATTTTTAAATAATGTATTTAAACATGCCCGTTCATTTAGACATCTATCAGGTAGATGCTTATCAGAAACAGGCGAGAGGTTATATTATTCATTGAGTTTAATCCTTCTCAATCCCTGTTATACTTGAAGTTCATTAAAAGTGGATAGGTTTAAGGGAATGTCTGAATACCCCTTAAGGGTGTATACATACACCAGAACTGGATGGGAGGGTTTATAAAAGGGAGTACTACATGTTAATTAATACGGTCGAAAAGGGTTCCAAAGGGTTCCTGTAATGTGCTTATGGGGGTTCATTTGTGGATATTTCAAGATTACCTTTCAAAAAATCCTTTTGATGAAAGGCGCACACTATTTAATAAATGCCGTTATAAATAAAATACCCGAAGTTACCTAACGTGTATGTATTTTTCTTATATATTTTTTTAAGCAATATATCTATCACATTTTGTATTTTATATATATTTATTTTATATATATATTTATTGTATTTTATATATATATTTATTTATTTTATATATATATTTATTGTATTTTATATATATATATATATTTATTGTATTTTATATATATTTATTGCATATATATTTATTGTATTTTATATATACATTCATAAGACTGTATGAGAGCTAAAAAAGTCCGTGTCGCAGGAACTGCATCATCTTAGCGCGGTTCCGTTCTTATCCCTAGTCTAATTTGGAAAGATTAAAATAGAAGCAGTTATTTTGGTTCCACCAGTCTTAAAAGGTCTTGGATTTACGATCTTACCTGGAAGGGTCGGCTAACACTAGAAACGGTCCCGCTAGTTACAAGGTCTTGGAATCTTGGAACTCTATATTTCTAACAATAAATTGTTTTTGGTATTTTACTTAACTAATTTTATTGTCAAATACATTATCCAACTATAAGCAATTAAAAAATAACATGGAATAAAACAGACAAAACAACCGTTCGAATAAACGAAATCAATTAATTTAAAGTTTTAAGCACTTATTTCTCCGATTGACATCGCCGAATTAAAACTTTCTTCAGAACCTTTTTTGTAGGGCATTTAGTAATCTTTCGAATTACCATTCGAAAGATTACTATATATTTCATACATAGTAAATATATATTTCATACGTTTCAAAGAATTGGAAAATATCAAAAATTTTCACATATTCCTGCGTTCTTTTACTATACTATAATAAAAGTCCGACTCGCAGGAACTGCATCATCTTAGCGCGGTTCCTGTTCATATCCCTATTGTCATTTGAAAAGCTTAGAATAGAAACAGATAATATTTTTCCCATGAAGATGGATGATAAGTAAAGATGGAACGGTGGGGATTCGGCTACAGAAACCTCAATAAGATTTTTGTTAAAAAATCAATATTTAGGACGTTTCGGCTACTCATTGGTAGCCTTCGTCAGCTAAAATGACAAGAAAAATAGAAATTAATACAGAAACAAAAAAAAAAGTTTATAATTGAGATAAGTAACAGAACTATAAATACAATTAACTTATTATAAAAGAACAATTTCGTCTTAAATTCTTAGAATGAGTAGAATGAAAATCAACAGAAACATAACAGAAAAAGAAGAAAAGAAAGGCTATTTTACTGAAGTTTATATAAGTAAATAGGTGCTAATAGTAACATTAATTGATTTTACAAAGAAATAAGAAACTACATACCAATGAAAACTATATTAGCTAATAGTAACATTAATTAATTTTACAAAGAAATAAGATACTAAATACCAATGGAAATGCCAGGAGGCAGAGGATGACCAAGGTTGACAGTTAGTAACCATTGTGGATAATATTTTCCTCGGCCTTTGTTCAAAGGGTTTTATGGCTTTACCTGGTCGGGTCCGCCAGAACCCTAGAATCCTCTTCTACCGATACTTCATTTCATACGTTTCAAGGAATTGGAAAATATCAAAAATTTTCACATATTCCTGTGTTCTTTTACTATAGTAATAATTCTAGAAATAAAATCAATTGAAAAATAAAATAAAAAAAAAACAACAGCATGAAGGCAATTGAAAATATTCAAAAGACGTCATCGAATCTCTTTCGCTTGGCAAGCTATATTTCTAACAATGAATTGTTTTTCTTATTTTTCTTAACCTGATTTATTATCAAATACATTATCCAACTATAAGCAATTAAAAAATAACAAGGAATAAAAACAGACAAAAAGATCTGTTCGAATAAGCGAAATCAATTACTTTTTAAGCACTTAAGGTGTTTCAGGCACTTATTTTATGCACTTATTTCTCCGATTAACATCGCCTAATCAAAACTTTCATCAGAACATTTTTTGTAGAGCATTTAGTAAGCTTCCTAATTGTAATCTTACGTTTCACAAGATTCTCAACCTTTTTCGAAATATTAAGGAAAGTATATAAAGTTACCAAAACTTTTTATGTCTTTTAATAATATATTTTATTCTAACCCTTCCTTAACACCAAACGTAACCAAAATTTCAACATATTAGTTTTAATGAAAGTAGAACATGCAGAAAATGTTTCAACTGAATACCATGATTCTAAGTACCCAAACCAAAAACGGTATTCAAAAACTATTTTTCCAATTTTCTCGATAACGGTTAAAGCTATCGCCTTAACGATTTCCCAACCTGGTTCGAGATATTAATGAAATTATACGAAGTTCCCAAAACTTTTCATGTCTGTCCATAAAATATTTTATTCTAACCCTTCCTTAACTCCAAACGTAACCAAAAGTTTAACATGTTAGTTTTGATGAAATTTCAACTGAATCTCAGGATTCTAAGTAACCAAACCAAATCTTGATTTAACAACTTTTTTCCGATTTTCTCAGAAACGGTTAAAGCTATCGCCTTAAAAATGGTTTCATTCGTTTTCCTAGCCCAAGAAGCCTATAAAACGAGTACTTACAAGCTTATGAACTCAAAAACGTAAGCGTTACGATTTTTTTTTTGCGCGAATTTCTCCCAAAACGCCATCTTCCAGTGGGCGGATTCTGCTGGTTAACGAACTTGACCTTTCAAATTGGACGACGGATTTTTGTACCAAATTTCATCACAATCGGACCATTAGGGAAGCCAGAAATGAGCGAACAGACAAATATATATATATAGTAGTGTCCCAGGTATAGCCTATGTCACAGCGTTTTTTTCTAGCTCCGTTAAACGAGTGTTTTTGAAGTGGTTTGAGGTGATCCTCGCTTATGAAAACTGACTCAATGGTAGTTGATCTACTAGTGAACATTATGGTGAAGTTTAAAGGAATTTCATCAACCAGATCACTGCTAAAATAGTGAGTAAAAAACACTCATTTCCTACAGTTTGTAGGCCTTTACCCTAGCTCAGGCTAGTGGTGGGGGTGCTCCTGTACTCACCTGACGGAGAGGCTGTCTTCACTCCTTCAGATTCCAGATACTACACCCTGCGCTACAGTTACTATCTCAGCAACTGAGCCTCCTTGGCTCAGTGGTAGCGGTCGATTCTCCGAGTTGAGTTGCAAGTTCTCGGGTTCGAGGCTGCCCGGGACAACTATATTTTTTTTTTTTTAATTATTAATTATTGTGGCTCGAGATGTCATCAATTGAAGCTAGTGACCAGCACATGGCAGTGATTGAATGAAATTCAACCCATGACGCTGAAAATGTTGCAACCGGCAGACGTAAAAGGTTACGTAAAAAAACGAGAAACCTACTGACGCCTCCCAAGATTAAACAAAAAAAGTCATCTCAGACACAAGGAAACTCTTCAAACCAAACTCAAAATTCAGAAGATAACCCAACGAAACCCCACAACATATACATAAGAAAAGTTACTGATTTCAAAAAATTATGCAGCTCTCTTACAGGTCTTGTTGGTGAAAACAATTTCGAATGCCAGGCAAGATTTAATGATATCGTCATAAAGCCCACCGATAGTGACTCCTACAGGAAAATAATTCACCACCTGGAAAGTAAAGAAGCAGACTTCCACTGTTATCAACTTCCTGAAGACAAATCCTACCGGTTGGTTATCCGCCACCTGCACCATACAACTCTGCCCGCAGACATCATCAATGAACTCTCCAAGAAAGGCTACTCAGTCAAAAGAGCGCACAACGTACGGCACCCTGTCACAAAGGCGCAACTTCCTCTATTTTTTGTAAACTTAGAAAAAAATGAAAAAAAGTAAAGAAATTTTCCGAGAACAATATTTACTCTATACAAAAATAAAAGTAGAGGAATCACGTCGTCGCGGTGACGTCATACAATGCCTAAACTGCCAGGAGTACAATCACTCCCGCTCATACTGCCACCACAAATCCAAGTGCGTCAAATGTGGGGCTGAGTACTCCTCTAAGGACTGTCCCAAGCCACTCGACGTACCTCCTTGCTGCGCAAACTGCGGCGAGAATCACACCGCCAGCTACAAAGGGTGCGAAGTTTATAAGGCGCTTAAAACAATCCGAGTGCAGAGGCAGAGAATCCAGCTCACCCATCAAAAAGATGTCAAGATGTCATCACCACCCAGCGGACCATCCCACTTCCCCAGCCTACCACCCGTTCCAGCAGCCCAGGATACATCTCTTCGCGAGCCGAACGTGACCTATTCATCCCTACTGACTTCGATCCAGAAAAAGAAGCCGCCTGTTCCAACACCAACTCAGACCCCCGCACCTAAACCACAAGAAACATCTTCCCTTCCTACCTCTTCAACTACTCCTCCACAACCCCAAACCTTAACTACCTTCCCACCTACTCCAGCCCCATCTAAGCAAATTCCTCACCATCATGCACAAGATCCTATGAACCTTTTCTCCTCCTTCCTAAACAAACTTGAAACCCTCCTTACTCCACTAATAAACCTAATGACCACCCTTATAGCCCACTTCCTTCCCAAATCTCAAAATGCAACGCTTCCATAATACCCATCTTTCTATCCTTTTGCGGAATGCCAACGGACTTACTACAAGAAGACAAGAACTGACACTTTTACTAACTGACAAAAACATTGACATTGCACTAATAACTGAAACACACCTAAAGAAATCCATGTCATTCGGTGTTAAGGGTTACTCCTGTTATCGAACCGACCATCCATCTCTGGCGCAGCATGGTACTCTGATCCTAATCAAGAACCAGATCAAGCATCACCAAGAGTCCAGCATAACATCATCAAGCCTGCAGGTATCATCCATATCCCTTTCCCTTTTACCCTTCGATATCATACTGTCCGCAGTGTATTGTTCTCCCAACCTCACCATATACCATCCTGAATTCCTGTCAATATTCCAATCCTTTGGTCCTCGCTTCCTCACCGGGGGTGATTTTAACGCGAAACACCCCATGTGGGGAAGCCGTAGTTCCAACTCCCGTGGTAGAATCCTTTACGATATCCTTAACTCCCAGAATTATCGTCCAATATCTCCCGCTGTACCCCGCCCTCTACAACCAACCCTTACACCCGGTCCTATCAACTGGCAAACATTTCAGCTCAACCTAGAGCGCTCCATAGACCTAACCGTTTCCCTGAAAAACCCCTTCAGACCTAGACAAAGCCCCTGAAACATTTACTAAAGCCATTCAGGACAGTGCCCGCAACTCATGCCGACCAAACTCAGGATTTTCTCTTCCTCCTGAAATGTAACTCCCAACCCACATCCAAGATCTCCTTGCAGCCAAGCGACGAGCCAGAGCTTTATGGCAAAGATCCCGCTACCCCTCGGACAGAAACGCATACAACAGACTGACACGACAACTGAAATCTTCCCTATCCCAATTCCGTTCAGAGTCCTTTAACGAATACCTTTCATCCCTCTCTAAAAAAGACTGTTCTCTGTGGACAGACAGACTCACTCGAAAAATCCTAAACTTCCACCCAATCCCTTCCCCTCTCAAACGCAGCGATGGGACCTGGGCCAGAAGTGATGAAGAAAAGGCGTTCCTTCTCTCCACACACCCAACTTCAGTATTCTCGCCTACTCCTCAAACGCACCCTTTCCATGATGAAGATATCGAAGACTACCTGAATTCTCCTTTACCTTTGTCTTTCCCTCCCAAACCTTTCCATCCGTCCGAAGTAAAATACATAATCAAACACCTCCCTAGAAAATCTCCCGGTTATGACCTTATCACCGCCACAATTCTCAAAAACCTCCCCCAGAAGGCCATTTTATTCCTTACATACCTATACAACTCAATCCTAAGAACAACCCATTTCCCGAATCCCTGGAAACATTCAGTCGTCATCGTAATCCCCAAACCCTTCAAATCTCCCGATTCCCCATCTTCCTATCGGCCCATCAGCCTTCTGCCATTAATGTCCAAAATATTCGAAAAACTCCTTTACAAAAGAATCCTTCCCATCGTAGAATCCTCAAAGAAAATTCCCAACCATCAATTTGGTTTCCGTTTCCACCACTCCACTATTCAACAATCGTTTCGTGTCGTAGACGGAATATCCTCCTCGCTTGAACGTAAGAGTTTTTGCACGAGTGCCTTTCTCGACGTTGCTCAAGCGTTCGATCGGGTTTGGCACCCGGGATTACTTTACAAAGTAAAGCTAATTCCCCCACACCTATTTTCTTGTCCTGAAATCCTACCTGTCAAATAGATCCTTCCAAGTAAAACAAGGCACAACTCTTTCCCCGACCTGCTCCATAAATGCTGGTGTCCCTCAAGGGAGTATTATTGGTCCCCTCCTTTTCCTTCTTTACACTGCGCATATTCCCACCCACCCCCAAACCCTACTAACCACATATGCTGATGACACAGCCATCCTGTCAACTTCCCCTGACCCTTCAGTAGCATCCCAATACCTGCAGGAACATCTTTCCGCCATACAACGTTGGAGTAAAAGGTGGAGAATAGAGATCAACACAGAAAAATTTAAACAGGTGACATTCACTCTTAACCGGAAATCATGCCCTCCGGTCTACATTAAAGGCACTCCACTACCAGAATCAAACGAGGTTCGATATTTAGGATTATACCTTGACAGCCGACTGACATGGAACCCTCACACGAGACTGAAAAGACAAGAACTGAACAAAAGATACGGACTACTTAAACGACTCCTTGGACCTTCATCTAAATTATCGATACAGAACAAACTAACGATATACAAAACAATCATTCGACCAATATGGACATACGGACTTGAACTCTGGGGATCCGCAAAGCCATCCAACATCAACAGAATACAGGCATTCCAGTCCAAAGTTCTCCGAAAAATTGTTAACGCCGCTTTTTATGTACCGTCATTTGGGGTGAGTTCGGACGCATTTTCGAGGTTTTCTCGTAATTAAAAAAGACAGAATTTTTGTAAAAATCTGGAAAAATTAATTTATGAACCCTTAACATTCCTCTATAGAATAGTGTATTTTGTTTTTTGAATATCTCAAAAATTTTCAATTTTTCTTATAGCTAAAATGTGTCCGAACTCACCCCTACGTGTGGAGCCTTTAATTTCTGTAAAAATCTTAACTTAACCTATAGTTGGAGTGAGCTCGGTCATAATTGACGATATTCTAAAGAGAAATATTTTCTATAATATTTTTTAGATTAACAAAATATTCTTTCACTTTTTCCTTATCAACTTCTGCTCTACACATTTTGATGCTTTGTGTAAGGCGTTCCGTTATGGCTGATTCCTTTTCATAAAGCCTTAAAACCATTCCAGTCTGAGCTTGCTTTAAAATCCTGCGAATTTTTTCCTGACCTATCCAAATATGTTTTTACGATTTGGCGAATATCTCAATCGAGTGAATGGAAAGTCCCATTCAGCTGCAGCTTAAATTCCCTTTGATATTTTTTTTCTTCTTGACTCAATTTTGTTTGGCCGCCACTTTTTTTTGGAGTGCATTCCTCTAACTTTATCATTTAAAGTCGATGTAGGTATTTCGTTGTACATCGAAATACCTAAGTCGAAACGCTGCCTCTTTCAGAGTCTTCTTCTTTGTTTTGACATCGTCAACCAAATTTTTCAAAGCCTCTTTGGAATAAATACTGTTTTCCTTTAAGCCAAAAGGACGCGGGTATAATTGATACATGTCCGAACTCACCCCATGGTATGCGAGTTTTTTACTTAACGAAGAAAAAAAAGCGTTTGAACCAAAAAAATTAATATGTTTATTTATGTATCATTAGCCAACATGTAAACCTACTATAAAATATGAAAAATTAGGGTTTAATTACTTCTAGAGCCTCTACACAGACGTTTGTTTCTAGCATTTCGAAAATCATGGAAATTACAACTCACATTAAAATATTCGTTACTCACTTCAAAGTGTTCTCAAGGCGATTTCGCCTTACCTACATGGGAAACATACAATATCGATAGTATTTGTCATGCCAATTATGACCCTAATGAAAAAGTTTGCTCCAGGTCACGTGATTTCCTACGCCATGCACTATTGTCTGAACTCGTACTACCTGTCCGAACTCACCCCAAAATACGGTATCCAACAAAACCCTCCATAATGACCTTAACATCCCATTTGTCCTTGACCTTGCTAAAACCCGTTTCCAAATGTTCCACTCAAAACTGTCCCACCATCCCCATCCCGAAGGTCTATCCTTATCGTCCCAATCCCTCCCAGAAAATCCTCCCAGGCGGCTTAAGAGACAGTGGCCCCGAGACATTTTACTCACCTGACCTTGTCATAATAATTTTAATATTTATTTAGGCAGTCCCGGAAGTGCCAACAATGGTTGGCTTCTTCCAAATTTGTTTTGTTTTTTTTTTTTATTATTTTTTATTTTACCGTTTTGATCAATTTATACATAACATATATCTGTATCAACTAACTTGATTATTGTACTTACATGACTTGTACAGATTTCAAATAAACAAATTAAATAATATATATATATATATACAAATATATACAAATTTGAATTTCGGTCTCTAGGGGTTCTGAAACACGAAATTTTCTAGTCGGCACTTCCGGATTGTTTCATGAGATCAACCTTATAAGCGGGGTTCCTCCCTATGAAGGGAGGGAGGAATCGCGCTAAAACAAATGTATGATTCATGACATGCTTTCGACTCCTCGAGCCCAGCTCTATCATTAAATGACTAGAGTTTCTCAGCCCACCAATGCTTTCTTCTCTGGGGTGCCATATCGCGGTACCATGCGTCTTCAGTCAAATACGAGCACTGCCTGATCTGGGCCTCGCTTGCTTCTCATGTTCTTCTGGTCATAGTTGCAGAATAAAATGCAATTATCTCGCCTGAACCAACCCAGAAATCTCCAGCCTAAGAAGCCCCATCGTTAGCGCCGGGACAAGGATGCTGATACATAACACGCCTAACCTCCCAACTCCCGCTGGACGCATGAAAACATCCCAGAGGCACACCTCAACGAAGCTTCACTTAACTCCTTACAGCCTCTCTGACCTTTATGTCGAACTTCCTAAGTGCCTGACGAGAGGAACCTCCGAACACCATGACATGCAAAAACCGTGGACAAAAGTGACATCAAAGGGCGCATAACTTCTGTTGAGGCTTAAGAAATTCTTTGGAATGCTAAATCTAGTCCTAACTCAGGCCCCTCTGCGCTATGATTATACAGGTCACCTAGTACATCACCGAATCAAGGTACCTCATCTGCCTAACAGAAACTCCGCCGATATAAAACATAGCCTCCTCAAGGACCATCTTGAACGTCATGGGAGCCAAAATGAAAGAGAGGGTTCGGCACTTAACCGGACTAAGCACCATCCCTAAGATCGAAACGGTAGACTCCACTCGTAAGAGAGCAAACCTCGTGCCAGCAACCAAGACCAGGGCATCAGCAAATGTTAGATAAATATTTTCATTCCTTCCGAGGGAAAGCTAACATCAATTGGAACTGCCTGAAGAACCCAATCCACTTGGAGGTTGAATAGTCACGGAGACAATGGATCGTTCTGCTCGATTCCTTTTCTGCTTACCGTTCGGTCCGTCCACTCCTTCTATCACTAATGCGGGTAAATTGGCAACCCTAAATACGCACCACATGCTCCATAAATCTTAATGGGAGTCCTTTCTGGAACACATACTCGTATATATATATAGATGCATACTAGGAGTTTCAAAATGGCTATTGCATTTTAATGCTTTATAATATTTATCGCATTAAACATAAAGTACACACAATTATCACGCAACTTAAATATACAATCATTTACAATTACATTTGGAACACACACAATGTAAAATTTATAAAAACATGACATAACGTAAAATAAAGTAATGGAAACAGTGTTTTAAAGCCAAATGTTTATGAATATATATATACACATATATATATATATATATATATATATATATATATATATATATATATATATATATATATATAATCTATTCTCAATTTTTATAATGTATCATTTTTATATAACAAGACGTTAAAACCCTGATATACATTTGGAAACTATATATATATATATATATATATATATATATATATATATATATATATCTTCTCGATAGCCAGAACGTTTGTTTTATTCCAATCAATCTTGCCATTTAGCATTTCGTTACCAAAAGAATTCCAAGAATTCTTAAGCATAATCAGTTTATCGAAAGAGGAGATATACTTTTGACCCAAATTGTTAATTTCCTGTCTGCCACTTTCTTCAAGAAATCATTGATCCATTCCCACCCTCACTTTAACTTATATAAGTGTGTATTTATATATATATATATATATATATATATATATATATATATATATATATATAAATATAGGGTGATTCAGGTCTAAGTAGCCATCGTGTCTTTCAGTTACTTTTTATTCCCTCTGGACTGGACAATGGATTCCCACAGTTCGGCCAAAAAAAAAATTAATAATTTATAATTCTTTCACACAAGCTATTTAATAGTAACAAAACTACATTCCACATTTTTTTCCACAAAAGGGAGCCAATCGCACAATTTATCCCTCAATAAACTTCTACTTTATTCACATAGATTTAATGCTTACTAAATGTAGAAGTTTTCCTGCAAGTATTGATTCTGTAGTCCGTTAGGGGGCTGAGGAATAAAATTCTCAAGAAACCCCTGATTCATCGAGAAAAACAGTAGTGCGTTATTGGACGTCCAGAAAGTATGTTCTGTCAATGAATTTAGTGTATTAAATCATTGTTTATTTTAAGAAAATGTTGTCTATTTTATGATGGAATAATTGGAATTTAATTATCTTGAACAGTTTTTGAGCAATACTTTCTTATTAAATAAAAAACATGACTACGTTAAAAAAAACAGAAAATTGGTCATAGTCGATGTCCAAAATCACCTCCTAGAGTTTGGCTACTTGACCTGAATCACCCTGTATGTATATATATATATATATATATATATATATATATATATATATATATATATATATATATATGTACATTCCATTTCTATTGGTTCTATACAATAATTACTTTATATATCATTGTAGAAATTATTTACCTACTTAATTAATATAAAAAGTATGTATATCATGAATTTATTGTCCACTATGGCTCCCTTAAAAACTAGTGTTTTTTTTTAATCTTTTTTTTAAGATCATAACTATAATTTCCATTTAAAAAAAAGAAAAGATTAATTCTAACCGTTAAAACAGAACGCTTTAAATTACATAAGTAGCAAGTTAGGAATATAATCCACTTTTTTCTGTAATCTCTAGACAGATATTTCGTGTAGGAGTGACGGACTCCCACGAACACATCATTTATAGAATAAATTGCCCATCTTTTTGAACAATAATTTATGTCTGATGGTTGACATATAATTATCTTTTTGACAGCTGTCAGCTTAACCACTCACTTATTCTCTTAGATAATCTTGTCTTTAATTTTTTTTCTTTTTTGTCACAAAGTATGTTATAAAAACGAGGAAATAGGTTAGTAAATAAGTAAAATGCCATCTACTAATTTTTTTTATTTATATTATTATTTCTTGTTCACTTTGGCGAAACAAATCCACAATATTAATTTGGTTAAGAATATTTTCTATGCTGATAGATTTCCCTATTTACTGGTTTCATAAGTGTTGGTTTCATTCAATAGAAAGTTTTTATCACTATTTTCTTATTTTTAGTATGTTTGTTCATAGGAAACGCCCACACACTTACTTTCGAAGTTAATGAAGGCGTAGAAAAAAAAAATTATAATAAGAGACATAACCGACTTTAATAAGGCTCTATCTTGTATAAATTAGCGTAAGCGATGCAGGCTGGAGCACCGCAGAGAGTTTTTTCAGCGATGGGTTTCTAGAAGGTGAAAAAATGTATTGTCCGGCCCTTTTGTCAATTGAAGCAAAAGCTCCTTACAAGAGATCGTTTTGGCTTTCCATCGAATCATACTTAGCGCAACAACCGGATCGAAGAGGCAGTTTGTTTCCTATGAGGAAAGGTTTGAAACAAATACTTGAGAAATATTGGGAAGAGGGCCTACTCTTCCATCCACTCATCTTCACAGCCCTCTACTCCCTCTTCCTCACCAATTAAAGATAATTGGAGAAATTCATTTCTCTCTATCAATGTTTCTTCTTTCCTTTTAGGAAAAAAAAAAACATATATTATTAAATAAGTACGTAAGCGTTTTTCTTTTTACGTGGCTTTTCTCCAAATAAATATTTTATTTCAAAACAACTTTGATATAAAAACAATTCATACTGTATCTAAGTGACTCAAATTTGCCACAATTTAAACCTTTTTTAGGAGTCTAAACTCCATAGGAATGTTTTAAATCCTTATTTTTATGGATTCCAACTTCTTACTTTAAAGTCTTAGAGAACGAGGCAATTTTCACCTTACACTATCCTATAATAATTGCCCATTTCGGCCTAAATCCAATTAAAATGCTGAAACTCAATGATTTCCTCCTATGCAAATGTTAATCTAGGCTTTAATTAACACGTTCATAGGAGGAAATCATTGAGTTTCAGCATTTTAATAGGATTTAGGCCTAAAATGACCAATTAATATAGGATAGTGTAAGGTGAAAATCGCCTCGTTCTCAAAGACATTAAAGTAAGAAGTTGGAATTAACTATTAACTATTAAAATACTGAAACTCAGTGATTTCTTCCTATGCACGTGTTAATTAAAGCCTAGGGACGGACTGGGACCCCGACTCCGACCATTGAACGGCGACACTGAGTACACAATGGTCAGAGCCTGTATCTACTATATATTTGTCAAATACCACTCACTCACTCACTCACTGACCTATCATCCCCCAGCCCAAACACTCAACAGAAACATTTGAAATTTTGCATGTACACTCCCTGTAGAACTTAGACACTCGCTAAGAAAGGATTTTTTGATATTCGAATTTTTAAGTATTTTAGAGGGGTTTAAAGTTTTAGTTGGTTGCGTTGCTTGGACGATAAAGAACAGCTGTTACCGTACACTATCTATTTCATAGTATTATTTATAATTGAGGTTAATTTAAACTATGATGGCAGACTTTGAATTACTGGAAATAAACTGTCCCCCTGAGCAATGTTGGGCAAAACTAAAAACTAAAACTAAAATTAAAACTAAATTCACTTTTTGGAATAAACTAAAACTAAACTAAAAATTGCAACCTAAAAAAAACTAAAACTAAAATTTTACTAATTAATGGATTTTAACTAGACTAAAACTAAAACTAAATCTTTGGGAATTGACTAAAAACTAAATTAAAGCTTTAGTTTAGTTTAGTTTTACTAAAATAACATGAATTAATATAAATCATATGTTATTTCGATACTTAAGTAAATCATTAAAACAAATAGAACTTGCTTAAGAATAAGAAATTGTGGCTTTTTCTCGTAATTTGAAAACATATGTTCTTTGATAAACTAAATTAGTAAACTAAAAACTAAAACTAAACTAAAATCACAAATTTAGGTCTCTTTTACTAAACTAAACTAATTACCTTACTAAAAACGGAGTCCACATGATTAATAATTATACAAATCTAAAACTAAACTAAATCTAAAACTAAAAATACAACATTAGTTTAGTTTTAGCTAGAGAAAACTAACGTTAGGTTAGTTTACTAACGTTAGTTTTGCCCAACACTGCCCCTGAGTTTCCGGGGTTTGGAATACTAACAATTCAGAACTTGGAAAAGTTATAGGCAAATAAGACGCTATTACAACTAAAATGAAATATTATTTATAAACTAAGTGATCTTATATCATTTATTTTTAGGGGTTTTAAGACACATTTTTACCATCAAATAAAAATTTCGAGGAGGGGGGGCTGCAGACCCCTCAGCCCCCCCCCCTTATATACGCCCATGCTGGAACCTATAAATAACGGGGTATCTATAGGGTTATCTGTTTCATGACACTGGCCGGAGCCCCCCAGTGTCAAGAAACATTATACTTTGATTACTTATCAATTGATGAACGTATAACATATACCAACAACCAATAACGGGACCATGCTATAATAAACTGTAAAAAATTATATAGTATCGTCAATTTTGATTTTACATTATTTAACGCAATAAAATAACTACGAATCTGCCGTGACGAAGCACGGGTAGTCGCCTAGTTAATAATATACATATGTAGGTTCAATAAAATTAAATCCTACTAGAACCTATGCACGTGTTAATTAAAGCCTAGGGACGGACTGGGACCCCGACTCCGACCATTGAACGGCGACACTGAGTACACAATAGTCAGAGCCTGTATTAATAATATATGTAGGTTCAATAAAATTAAATCCTACTAGAACCTTTATAGAGATATATATGCTTTGGTTCAGATAAATATAATGCTATACTCTTTATCTTCAATAAACATTAGTGCATCCCTTACAATGAGACCCGGTTTAAGTGTAAGTATGGTCTCAATTACGGAGAAGGATTAATTTTTCTGAGTTTAAAGATTAGAAATAAAAAAAAAAAAAAAATGTTACTGCTTTTTCTGTGAATAAATGGCAGTTATTACTACATGTTTGCAGTAGGGGATTGGAAGAGTCAATATGGCCTTAGAATCTACAAGTTCGCCTACTAGGAAATAATGGTTGTTTGCTTTAAAGAAAAAAACAAAACATTGAATTCCCATCGTAATAAAAGCACTAAAACCATTTAGCTTTCTCAACAATTTTAAAATATGTACTCGGAATTCCAACTAATCAAAGGAAAGCGAATAATTTGCTACACGGCGCTAATGGCCCAGACGGCTCACAGTGGGCCAGGTTTATATGCTTATATATTTATATATATATATATATATATATATATATATATATATAGAGAGAGAGAGAGAGAGAGAGAGAGAGAGAGTGAGAGAGCGAGCGAGAGAGCCTGCTCGCTCTCTCACACTCTCTGAAATAGTCCAATTTTGATCAAATTTGGCACAAAAATACTTTGACTAATTCAAAAGATCAAGTTAGTCCGCTTGAATCCGCCTACTGGTTTTTATGAGCGAAATTCGCGCAACAAAAATCATTGCGCTTAGGGCTTTGCGTTTATATACTTGCAAGTACACTTTTTATAGGTTTCTTGATCTAGGAAAACGAAAGAACCCATTTTTAAGGCGATACCTTTTTCGAGAAAGGTGGACGTTTTGGAAACTTCATATATTTGCCTTAATATCTCAAAAAACTGTTGATGAAATCGTGGTAACTTAAAGGAGACAATTCGAAAGCTAACTAAATTCTTTATTAAAAAAAAAGTTCTGAAGCAATTTTCGATGGGACAGGTACATTTGGAGAAATGAGCTTAAAAACTTTCAAGTAATTGATTTCGTTTATTTGAACGGTTCTGCTTGTCGGTTTTTATTTTTTTGTCATTTTTAGCACTTTCCTCCGAAGGAAAGTAGCTATTGAGGTTGCACTCATGACGGAATTTTTGAAAAATTTCTTCAAATCTTTATCGATCCTACCTAGTAGACACCGAAAATGACCCCCGTTAAAATTTATATACATCTATATCTATCTATCTATCTATCTATATATATATATATATATATATTTATATGTATATATATATATATATATATATATATATATATATATATATATATATTAACACGATAGCGGCCAGAGTTTTTGTTTTTTCGCCTCGAAACTTGGTATGTAGTATTCCCCCATCAAACGATTGAACGAGTTCGTTAACCACCAAAATCGGTCCACCCGGAGGGGGGGGGGGGGGGGGGTTACCCCGTACCCAAAACACTAATTTGACCATGCCAGCCGTAGTTATTATTATATTTCAACGAAACTCGGTATTCGTTATGTTGATCTTAAGAGAGAAATGCGTTGTAAAAATAAACTAAATCAGTTCATTAGGAGGGAGGGTTTACTCCGGACTCACATTACCAATTTGCCAAAACCAGTCGTAATTTTTTTATATTTCAACGAAACTCGGTATTCGTGGTGGTAAACAACAGAGAAAAATGGATTTTGGAAAAATAAACTAAATCGGGTTATTTGGAGTGGGGTTTACTCCGGACTTAAAGTACTAATATACTCATGCCGGTCGTAATTTCTGCTGTATTGTAACGAAACGTGGTATACGTCGTGGGTATCTCATGAGAAAGAAGTGTTGTAAAAATGAAGTAAATCGGTCAATTGGAAAGGAGGGTTTACTTAAAACAGCCAGACGTAGGTTCCCAAAGCCGCCGCGAGGAGCGCTATCTTCCACTAGGGGGGACTGTATCCTCTTCCTGCGTCAGATCAAAAGACGGAAAATGAAGTTTTTGTCTATTTATTAAGTAGTACAGTATCATGTATAACATAACTCTCGAAGCAAATTATTTACAAAATTAATAATTGAAGAGTTCTCATAAGAAATGTAAATGAGCAGAACTATTCACGTTTTTATTTTATTTATATAGGTTATTTTCAGCAAATTATTCAGTAATATAGTCTACACTACAAAAATTCTGAGGAAAGTGCTTAGTTATGCAGCTCCTGCGTGACGGACTTTTGTAATTGCTTATAGTAGGAGATTGTATTTGTCAATAAAACAGTATAAGTACAATCCGATGACGAGATTCGAAGATGCCTTGTGAATAGTTTCTACTGCTGATGGTGTAGTTCTTTAAAACAGTTTCTTCCCTATTTGCCTCAATTGCTTGTTTTATCGAAATATATTCAACAGTTAAATGAGTTTTCCAGCTATACGGTAGGAGTCTATCAACCCTCCTCTATTCTCTTTCGTTTTAGGGTTTTACATGGGCATCACCTTAATTCCCTTCAATCAAGACGAATCTAACTTTCTTTTTCAGTTGACGTAATTCATGAATTGTTTTGTTTAGACTGGTAATTGTATGTCATTGATGGAGTCTATTACATTTCGTGTGTTTTGATAATTGTCCTTCAGTGCTTTTTTAGGGCTCTTCGGGATTCCGTGTAGCGTTTATTTTAATAATGACAAATAGATTATGTTATTGTTCCGTACTTTTGACCAATGTTTACTAATTTTCTAGGCCTTTATAGTTATGTTCACTTTGTAATTATGATTTATAATTATATATTATAATGGGCCTTTATAATTATGATCACTTTGTACATTTGATTGTGCTCCTTATTGATTGTAATGTTTCCTTCATTGTTTTTGTTTTTAACCATAAATATGATGGTTGATGATACCAAGAGAGTCTACCAATATTTGTTCGGCTAAGAGGGGGAGGCTATTTACATCTAGGCCTGTGAGAAAGCGCTTGTCTTCTTTGGTATGGTCAAAATGATCAAAAAGCCTCAAATGATCAAACTAGACTAAAAAGCAGCATAAAAAGTAAGGAACATGAAATGTAAAAGTGAGGCGAAAAAATTAAAACAATAAGGTCTATAAATTAAAAAAAAAACAAAAAAAAAATAACAACCATAAAATTTAAAATAAACAAAAAGAATAACAATGAAGCCTAAATTTATAAATAAATGAAGATAATATTAAAAAAATAACATAGGCTTTCCGCCTTCTTTTGCAAACACAAAAGTTTAATGTATATGTTTCTATTAAATGCGTTCGCATAATTTTTATTGCGTAAAACGTGTAGTATTGTGTACATATATGGGCTACCATCCGTCAACAATTCATTTATTTAATCTAATACAATCAACTTACATCATTTTCTGAAGTCCTTTAATAAGTGTTTTACTGGTAAAGTCGTATTACATTGTGTAAACATGTAACTTAAGAGTGGGTTAGTAGTCTATGTCCAATTCCAAGTCTTGAATAATTGGCTTCATCTCCCGAAGCTTGTTGTCATTAAAAGACAACCATTCAGCTTGCAATATATTGACTACGTGTGTCCATACAACCTGTTTCACGTCGAATTCTGTAATGAGTGAAATGCCCTTAGTATATCATCTAGTGGCTAACTTTGCTATAATGTCTACGTCAGTTCTATATATATATATTTATAAATAAGAATCACAAATGTCAACAATTTAAACTATTAGATAATATTTTGGCGCCCTAAGAGGAGCAATTTTCAATATTCTACTATATCATCATATAACAAACATACATAATAATTAATTAATGAATAATTACCTACTTATTTTTAATTTCTCGTTCCCTGGTCCTTTCGCCCTATTTCTCCTCTTCTTCAGGAAGTTAGTGGTATTCGCGCAGAGAGAATGAATTCATAAAAGAAGGCCAAATTAAAAATCACGACCTACCCGCATAGCATTTTCCAAGCAACTGAATATGGAGGGGAGAGTTCGTGTATGTTCGGGAAGGGGGGTAGAACTCGGATAGAGTCGTCAGAGGGCCGATATAAATTTGTCAATCAAAACTGGAATGTGTCGTCCAAAATCACTGTATTTTTTTTAAAATATAAATATTTAAATTTAAAAAGATGCCATAAAAACATTATATTCCTACTTACATTAATTGAAGGGGTCGGGGCAAAATAGTGCCAAGCAACATTTTTAACGTAACTTAACTTTAGCTGCTATATGTTGGATATTTTGTGAGACTATCAGTTGAAATGGTTAGGGACAAAAAGATTAAATAGCACACAGATCCTGTAGTCATATTTTAGTAGCATTTGCATCATAGACTGACAGTCCCACATAATATCCAACATATATCAGCTACAGTTAAGTTTTGTTAAAAAGGTTGCTAGGCACTGTTTTGCCCCGACCCTTTCAAATCTAGGCGCACGGTAGTGCGCCAGGCCAAGTTCCGGCCTAAGCATACTGTGTGTATATTACAGGCGGTCTTAGAGCCGATTTTTACCCTCTCATAACTTTCAACCAGGTAAAGATAAAGTTATGATATTTTACACAGGTATTATACTACTAGATGTGAGTAAAACTGGAAATTTTCATAATTCTACATTGAATAGTTTCTGAGATACAAGCGATTGAAAATCGGGATTTATAGGACTCACTCACTCATCAAAATTATTAGGCACTTCCCATGATACTAGAGACTTGAAATTTTGCCTGAAGATAGATATGAAGACGTTATTAAAGGAAAGAATCGAAAAATCGCGAAAAGTTGTGTTTGACTCCGCTTCCGGGGCGGGGGCGTGTCAGTTTTGTACTTCCTTCGGAAACCCATCATTCCGTCCGAAACCCATGATGTGGGGTATCAAATGAATTGTTTCGGTATGAAGAACCTATATTTGATGTTTTAAGAAACAATTAGACGCATATAGGCTCGGTAAAAATCTTATGCCAGCTGTCTGTCTGTACGTTTGTTCCTCTTACAAATCCGTACCGTCTGACCGATTTTGACCAAACTTGGGACACAGATGGGTCTTGATACGGGAAAAATCATCGGCTAGGTTAAATTGTCTATCAGCTGTCTGTCTGTCTGTTTGTTCCTTATACAAATACACACCGTTTGACCGATTTTGACAAAATTTGAGACACATGTCGGTCTTTATCCGGGTAGTGTCATAGGCTAGTCA